>JARQOD010005697.1:0-46660 GCA_033576555.1 Oophaga sylvatica
TTTCTCCAGCCATTGGTAGGATTTCACCATGTCAGCCACCTCCATTATCTGTCAATGGTACATCCCATGCAGAGGCTTGTCTTGCCATGAAGCTTCATGTTCCTGTTCTTCCTTCCAGATCTGTTGTTGCTGCCTTAGGCTTTCTCTCAGCATCTCATCTTTTGGTGCCATTCTTCTGATGAATTCCTGGATATTCCTTGTTTCATCCGTGATGGTGGTCTGGATGCTTTTCAAGCCTCGACCACCCTCCTTTCTGTTGGTATACAATCTTTGGGTGCTAGACTTAGGGTGGAGACCTCAATGCATTGGGAGGAGCTTTCATGTCTTCACATCTGCAGCTTCCATCTCTTCTTTTGGCCAGCACACTATGCCAGCAGGGTATCTGATAACTGGCAGGGCATATGTATTGATGGCACGTATCTTATTCTTCCTATTGAGCTGGTTCTTCAGGACCTGTCTTCCCTTTGATGGTATTTGGATGTTGCTGCTTTACTTGCCTCCTCATCATGGTTACTGTATCCCTGTGGGATGCCAAGGTACTTGTAGCATGTCTGTACATCTGCTATGTGCCCTGCTGGTAATTCCACTCCATCAGTCTTGACTACCTTGCCTCTCTATTACCAACTGGCCGCACTTCTCCAGTCCGAAGGACATCCCGATGTCTTCGCTGTAGATTCTTAACAGGTGGATCAGTGAATCGATGTTTCGTTCATTTTTCGCATACAGCTTGATGTCATCCATGTAGAGGAGGTGGCTGATTGTGCTTCCACTCTTGAACTTGTATCCATAGCCAGACTCTGTAATTATCTGACTGAGGGGGTTCAAGCCTATGCAGAACAGCAACAGGGACAGTGCATCACCTTGGTATATGCCGCATTTGATGGATACTTGTGCTAGTTGTCTTGAGTTGACTTCTAATGTTGTTCTCCATAGCCCCATTGAGTTTCTGAGGAAGGTCCTTAATTTCCTATTGCCATTGTAGAGAGCCAAGCATTCACAGATCCATGTGTGTGGCATTGAGTCATAGGCTTTCCTGTAGTCAATCCAGGCTGTGCTGAGTTTGGTCTGTCTGGATCTTGAGTCTTGAGCAACTGCTCTATCTACTAAGAGCTGGTGCTTAGAGCCTCTGGTGTCAGTCCCAATGCCTTTCTGAGCTGGATTCATGTACTGGTTCATATGGAAAGTCATGCACTTGGGTAGAACAAACAAGATGTATAATTATGTGCTTAATTGTAAAACACTGAGCAAAACTGTCACTGAAAAAGACCTGGGTGTATGCGTGGACGACAAACTCACATTTAGTGGCCAATGTCAGGCAGCTGCTGCCAAGGCAAATAAAATAATGGGATGCATTAAAAGAGGCATAGATGCTCATGAGGAGAACATAATTTTACCTCTATACAAGTCACTGGTGCGACCACACTTAGAATACTGTGTGCAGTTCTGGTCTCCAGTGTATAAGAAAGACATAGCTGAACTGGAGCGGGTGCAGAGAAGAGCGACCAAGGTTATTAGAGAACTGGGGGGTCTGCAATACCAAGACAGGTTATTACACTTGGGGTTATTTAGTTTGGAAAAACGAAGGCTTAGGGGTGATCTTATTACAATGTATAAATATATGAGGGGACAGTACAAAGACCTTTCTAATGATCTTTTTACTCTTAGACCTGTGACGGGGACAAGGGGCATCCTCTACGTCTGGAGGAAAGAAGGTTTAGCCATAATCACAGACGCAGATTCTTTACTGTAAGAGCAGTGAGACTATGGAACTCTCTGCCGTCTAATGTTGTAATGAGTGATTCCCTACCAAAATTTAAGAAGGGACTGGATGCCTTTCTTGAAAAGTATAATATTACAGGCTATATTCACTAGTTTCCTAGATACTGCGTTGATCCAGGGAGCTAGTCTGATTGCTGTATGTGGAGTCGGGAAGGAATTTTTTTCCTCAATGTGAAGCTTACTGTTTGCCACTTGGGGCTTTTTTTGCCTTCCTCTGGATCAACATGTTAGGGCAGGTTAGGATAGGATATGGGTTGAACTAGATGGACTTAAAGTCTTCCTTCAACCTTAATAACTATGTTACTATATGGTTCTGTAGCTTGGTGGCTGTGATGCCTGACGGGAGTTTCCATGTTGTTGTCAGGCAGGTTATTGGGCAGTAGTTGGATGGAACTGTTCCTTTATGAGGATCATTCAAAATCAGCACTGTTCTACCTTGTGTTAGCCAAGCTGGGTGGTGGCCTTCTTCTAGCAGTTGGCTCATCTGCTTTGCAATGCGTTCATGTACCGCTGTTAATTTCTTTAGCCAGTAGGTTTGGATCATGTCTGGACCAGGTGCTGTCCAGCTCTTCGTGTTCTTGACCCGCTGTTGGATGTCTGCTTCTGTAATGGTGACTGGTTCTTGCTCTAGGTGGTTGCTGTGTTTCATTCTCAGATCTTGCAGCCACATTGCACTGGTGTTATGAGTTTTTTCTTTCTCCCATATGTCCCTTCAGTATTGTTCAGTCTCTGCTATTGGTGGAATTGCTGTCTTTGTGCTGTAATTCTGTAGTTGGGAGTACACTTTAGAATATTCCTTGGAGAACAGGACATTTGTCTTCTTGGCCTCAGCTTCTCTAGTGTATCTCTCTATTTCTGCAGCAAGTGCTGTGAGCATTTGTTTAGCAGTCTCCAGGGCTTCAGTTGGGGTCAGGCCTTTGTACTTGTCCAACTTGGTCTTATTTTTTATCTTTACACCCTTCTGTATTTCTGTTAGTTGGCTGACCTCCCTTCGTGTCATTGTGATTTTTGTCTCCAGCCTTCTTTTTGCAAGGGGGCACATACTTCTGTTGTTCTTGCTGGTTGTATAGACAAGCATTTTCATTGCTGAGGCAGTAGCATAGATCAGTTTATTAGTTTGAGTTATGGTGGTGGTAGGTATTGATGCAAGTGCTCTATTGACATCTTCTAGCATACTGTCTGGTGGTGTTTCTTTGCTGGGCCTTGGCAGTTGATCTCTGGTATTGGTGGTATTTAGTTTATCTAAGATCTTCTGTTTCAGACCAGCTGCAGCACTCTCTAGTTGCAGGATTGGATCAGGATTTTCAGGCGGTCGCACATGTTGTTCTTCCAGGTTTTCATGTGGGTGGATCTGCAGTGCAGTTGATCCTTCTCAAGTTGTGACAATAGCTTTCTCTTTATCATATTGAAACGTTGGGTGACTAGTTGTTCCTCAGTTAGCGGACATGCAGGTCTTATATCCATCCAGAGTTTCCTCATACGCTTCATATATCCTCTCTCATTTGGTCTGCTGTTATAGTAGCATTTCATTAGATCCAGGTTCTCTTGCCTTGTCCATGTATGGTTTGGTTTGTGTATATATATATATCTATAATATAGAGCTGGGAGCGTCACTCTGTTCGAAGCCTTTATAGACTGCGCAATCGCGACGCGCCTGCGCAGTCTGGCTCCAGACAGAAGACAGCATCCAGCGGTGAGGACCGTGTATGGCACCGGAGATCGCGGTGTGCGTAGACACTGAATGCATACCGCGATCTCCGGCACCATACTTACATACTTACCTGACCAGGAGGAGCGTTGCCGCGGCGCTTCTCTTGCCGAAGAGCGGCGTCGGAATTGCGCATGCGCATAGCGCTATCCGGCGCCATTTTACTGAAGACACATTTGCAGTGTGTCTTCAGCAATATGGCCCCAGATAGCGTGGTATGGGCATGCGCGTACTCCAGCGCCACACTCCTCCCCCGCCTCCAGCAGAATGGGACAGCACTGGAGCACAGGGAAGAAAGGTGAGTATAAGGCTGAGGTCACACTGGCGACTAAATCGTACCACAAGAAAGCGATGAAATATCGCTTTGCAGTCGGACCTATGTTAATCTATGGAGCAGCTCCCAGTATCCGATTTTTTGTGGTCCGATTTAAACGTGCGAGTGCAATCGCATCATGCTGCGATTGTCACCGATTGTGGGTCGACTATCGCCAATGCAAGTCTATGGGAGCGATGAAAAATCTGATTACAAACGGACCGCACGTGTGACTTGCGATTAAATCGCACAACTTTTCCAGGTGACAGGAAACTGCCTCAGAAATTCTCAGGAAGCCTTTACATGCTAATTAGCTAAGCACATCTTAAAAAAAAACAGGAAGAACGCCTACACGGAGTCCAGAAACATGGCATCTAGCCACATCAATGTGGAACTCCTCATCGTATTGGTGCAGGAGAGGCCTGAATTGTGGGACCAGCGCGATCCCAATTACAGTAATCGCACGCGCAAAGAGGCTGCATGGCAAACGATATGTGTGCACATTTTCCCAGACTATGAGCAGAGATCAAGGGAGGACCAAGAGCGTATTAGTAAGTACGACATGTAACTGATAAATCGAAAAAGTTTTTTTGGTTTAAAAATGTTATCAACAAAATAATAATTTAGCCATATGTGTTCAAATTATATTTAACCCCTTCCCGACCCATGACGCCGACGTCGGCGTCATGAAAACCTGTGCCATCCCGACCCATGACGCCAACGTAGGCGTCATGCTATAAATCATGTTACTGCGGGTCGGGGGTCCAGGGTCACTGAAAGGTCACCCGACCCGCAGTAACAGGACCCTTACTGCATCACCACAGGGGGGTTGGCTTAACCCCCACGTGGCCACGATCGCTCTGATTGGCTGTTAAAAGTGAAACTGCCAATCAGAGCGATTTGTAATATTTTACCAATGAAACTGGTGAAATATTACAATCCAGCCATGGCCGATGCTGCAATAGCATCTGCCATGGCTGGAGACCGCGATCAGACCCCCCCCACACCATGTCACGGCGGTGATCAGCCGCCATCGAAAGATGGCAGCGATCGGTCACCGCCGTCGCTGTCTGCTCCCCTGCTCCTGCGATCACCCCCCCTCCCTTCCGATCCCCCCCCTCACCTTCCGACGTCCCCATCTCACCTCTCCCGGTCCACCGATGTCCCTGGATCCGTCCCGGCGGCTGCCCGGGATTCTTCATGGGCGCCGCCATCTTGGAAAATGGCGGGCGCATGCGCAGTGCGCCCTCCATTGTAATAAAAATTATTTTGATCACTGTGATAAACTGTCACAGTGATCAAAATAAAAAAAAAGTAAATGAACCCCCCCCCGTCATAGGTAGGAACAAATAATAAAAAAAAGAATTTTTTTTTTTTTTTCCTAGCGGATTTTGCTGCTGATCCGCAGCTGATTTTGCTGCGGATCCGCGGCGGATATCGCGGCTGATCCGCGGCGGATCCGCGGCGGATTTCGCTGAGGATCCGCGGCGGATATCGCTGCTGATCCGCGGCTGATTTCGCTGCTGATCCGCGGCGGATTTCGCTGCTGATCCGCGGCGGATTTCGCTGCTGATCCGCGGCGGATTTCGCTGCTGATCCGCGGCGGATTTCGCTGCTGATCCGCGGCGGATTCGCTGCTGATCCGCTGCGGATCCGCAGCTGATTTCGCTGCTGATCCGCGGCTGATTTCGCTGCGGATCCGCGGCTGATTTCGCTGCGGATTCGCGGCGGATTTCGCTGCTGATCCGCGGCGGATTTCGCTGCTGATCCGCAACTGATGTTGCTGCTGATTCGCGGCGGATCCGCGGCGGATTTCGCTGAGGATCCGCGGCGAATATCGCTGCTGATCCGCGGCTGATTTCGCTGCTGATCCGCGGCGGATTTCGCTGCTGATCCGCGGCGGATTTCGCTGCTGATCCGCGGCGGATTTCGCTGCTGATCCGCGGCGGATTTCGCTGCTGATCCGCGGCGGATTCGCTGCTGATCCGCTGCGGATCCGCAGCTGATTTCGCTGCTGATCCGCGGCTGATTTCGCTGCGGATCCACGGCTGATTTCGCTGCGGATTCGCGGCGGATTTCGCTGCTGATCCACGGCGGATTTCGCTGCTGATCCGCAACTGATTTTGCTGCTGATTCGCGGCGGATCCGCGGCGGATTTCGCTGAGGATCCGCGGCGGATATCGCTGCTGATCCGCGGCTGATTTCGCTGCTGATCCGCGGCGGATTTCGCTGCTGATCCGCGGCGGATTTCGCTGCTGATCCGCGGCTGATTTCGCTGCGGATCCGCGGCTGATTTCGCTGCGGATTCGCGGCGGATTTCGCTGCTGATCCGCGGCGGATTTCGCTGCTGATCCGCAACTGATTTTGCTGCTGATTCGCGGCGGATCCGCGGCGGATTTCGCTGAGGATCCGCGGCGGATATCGCTGCTGATCCGCGGCTGATTTCGCTGCTGATCCGCGGCGGATTTCGCTGCTGATCCGCGGCGGATTTCGCTGCTGATCCGTGGCGGATTTCGCTGCTGATCCGCGGCGGATTCGCTGCTGATCCGCTGCGGATCCGCAGCTGATTTCGCTGCTGATCCGCGGCTGATTTCGCTGCGGATCCGCGGCTGATTTCGCTGCGGATTTCGCTGCTGATCCGCGGCGGATTTCGCTGCTGATCCGCAACTGATTTTGCTGCTGATTCGCGGCGGATCCGCGGCGGATTTCGCTGCTGATCCGCGGCGGATTTCGCTGCTGATCCGCGACGGATTTCGCTGCGGATCCGCTACTGATTTCGCTGCGGATCCGCGACTGATTTCGCTGCGGATCCGCGACTGATTTCGCTGCGGATCCACGGCGGATTTCGCTGCGGATCCGCGGCGGATTTTGCTGCTGATCCGCGACTGATTTTGCTGCTGATTCGCTGCGGATCCGCGGCTGATTTCGCTGCGGATCCGCGGCGGATATCGCGGCTGATCCGCGGCGGATCCGCGGCGGATTTCGCTGAGGATCCGCGGCGGATATCGCTGCTGATCCGCGGCTGATTTCGCTGCTGATCCGCGGCGGATCTCGCTGCTGATCCGCGGCGGATTTCGCTGCTGATCCGCGGCGGATTTCGCTGCTGATCCGCGGCGGATTTCGCTGCTGATCCGCGGCGGATTCGCTGCTGATCCGCTGCGGATCCGCAGCTGATTTCGCTGCTGATCCGCGGCTGATTTCGCTGCGGATCCGCGGCTGATTTCGCTGCGGATTCGCGGCGGATTTCGCTGCTGATCCGCGGCGGATTTCGCTGCTGATCCGCAACTGATTTTGCTGCTGATTCGCGGCGGATCCGCGGCGGATTTCGCTGCTGATCCGCGGCGGATTTCGCTGCTGATCCGCGACGGATTTCGCTGCGGATCCGCTACTGATTTCGCTGCGGATCCGTGACTGATTTCGCTGCGGATCCGCGACTGATTTCGCTGCGGATCCGCGGCGGATTTCGCTGCGGATCCGCGGCGGATTTTGCTGCTGATCCGCGACTGATTTTGCTGCTGATTCGCTGCGGATCCGCGGCTGATTTCGCTGCGGATCCGCGGCGGATATCGCGGCTGATCCGCGGCGGATCCGCGGCGGATTTCGCTGAGGATCCACGGCGGATATCGCTGCTGATCCGCGGCTGATTTCGCTGCTGATCCGCGGCGGATCTCGCTGCTGATCCGCGGCGGATTTCGCTGCTGATCCGCGGCGGATTTCGCTGCTGATCCGCGGCGGATTTCGCTGCTGATCCGCGGCGGATTCGCTGCTGATCCGCTGCGGATCCGCAGCTGATTTCGCTGCTGATCCGCGGCTGATTTTGCTGCGGATCCGCGGCTGATTTCGCTGCGGATTCGCGGCGGATTTCGCTGCTGATCCGCGGCGGATTTCGCTGCTGATCCGCAACTGATTTTGCTGCTGATTCGCGGCGGATCCGCGGCGGATTTCGCTCAGGATCCGCGGCGGATATCGCTGCTGATCCGCGGCTGATTTCGCTGCTGATCCGCGGCGGATTCGCTGCTGATCCGCTGCGGATCCGCTACTGATTTCGCTGCGGATCCGCGACTGATTTCGCTGCGGATCCGCGACTGATTTCGCTGCGGATCCGCGGCGGATTTCGCTGCGGATCCGCGGCGGATTTTGCTGCTGATCCGCGACTGATTTTGCTGCTGATTCGCTGCGGATCCGCGGCTGATTTCGCTGCGGATCCGCGGCGGATATCGCGGCTGATCCGCGGCGGATCCGCGGCGGATTTCGCTGAGGATCCGCGGCGGATATCGCTGCTGATCCGCGGCTGATTTCGCTGCTGATCCGCGGCGGATCTCGCTGCTGATCCGCGGCGGATTTCGCTGCTGATCCGCGGCGGATTTCGCTGCTGATCCGCGGCGGATTTCGCTGCTGATCCGCGGCGGATTCGCTGCTGATCCGCTGCGGATCCGCAGCTGATTTCGCTGCTGATCCGCGGCTGATTTCGCTGCGGATCCGCGGCTGATTTCGCTGCGGATTCGCGGCGGATTTCGCTGCTGATCGCGCGGCGGATTTCGCTGCTGATCCGCAACTGATTTTGCTGCTGATTCGCGGCGGATCCGCGGCGGATTTCGCTGAGGATCCGCGGCGGATATCGCTGCTGATCTGCGGCTGATTTCGCTGCTGATCCGCGGCGGATTCGCTGCTGATCCGCTGCGGATCCGCAGCTGATTTCGCTGCTGATCCGCGGCTGATTTCGCTGCGGATCCGCGGCTGATTTCGCTGCGGATTCGCGGCGGATTTCGCTGCTGATCCGCGGCGGATTTCGCTGCTGATCCGCAACTGATTTTGCTGCTGATTCGCGGCGGATCCGCGGCGGATTTCGCTGCTGATCCGCGACGGATTTCGCTGCGGATCCGCTACTGATTTCGCTGCGGATCCGCGACTGATTTCGCTGCGGATCCGCGACTGATTTCGCTGCGGATCCGCGACTGATTTCGCTGCGGATCCGCGGCGGATTTCGCTGCGGATCCGCGGCGGATTTTGCTGCTGATCCGCAACTGATTTTGCTGCTGATTCGCTGCGGATCCGCGGCTGATTTCGCTGCGGATCCGCGACTGATTTCGCTGCGGATCCGCGGCGGATTTCGCTGCTTATCCGCGGCGGATTTCGCTGCTGATCCGCGGCGGATTTCGCTGCTGATCCTCGGCGGATTTCGCTGCTGATCCGCGGCGGATTCGCTGCTGATCCGCTGCGGATCCGCGGCTGATTTCGCTGCTGATCCACGGCGGATTTCGCTGCGGATCCGCGGCTGATTTCGCTGCGGATCCGCGGCTGATTTAGCTGCTGATCTGCGGCAGATTTCGCTGCTGATCCGCAACTGATTTTGCTGCTGATTCGCGGCGGATCCACGGCGGATTTCGCTGCTGATCCGCGGCGGATTTCGCTGCTGATCCGCGACGGATTTCGCTGCGGATCCGCTACTGATTTCGCTGCGTATCCGCGACTGATTTCGCTGCGGATCCGCTACTGATTTCGCTGCGTATCCGCGACTGATTTCGCTGCGGATCCGCGGTGGATTTCGCTGCGGATCCGCGGTGGATTTTGCTGCTGATCCGCGACTGATTTTGCTGCTGATTCGCTGCGGATCCGCGACAGATTTCGCTGCTGATCCGCGGCTGATTTCGCTGCTGATCCGCGGCTGATTTCGCTGCTGATCCGCGGCTGATTTCGCTGCTGATCCGCGGCTGATTTCGCTGCTGATCCGCGGCTGATTTCGCTGCTGATCCGCGTCGGATTTCGCTGCTGATCCACTGCGGATTCGCTGCTGATCCGCGGCGGATTTCGCCGCGGATTTCGCCGCTGATCCACGGCTGATTTCTCCGCTGATCCGCGGCGGATTTTGCTGCTGATCCGCGGCGGATTTTGCTGCTGATCCGCGGCTGATTATCTGCTGATTCATCTGCGCTAGCGGGTATAGCATAACGCGATCGCGTTATGCTATACCGTTACCAGCCGGTCAACGCTACGTGTTGAACGGGCTGGTAAAACGCAATGTGAACCCAGCCTTAGGGTTAGAACTAGGGTTAGGGTTAGCATTAGGGTTAAGGTTACAATTACGGTTAGGGTTGGAATTTGAGTTAGGGTTGGAATTAGGGTTAGGGTTAGAATTAGGGTTAGGCTTGTAGTTAGGTTTATGGTTAGAGTTGGGATTAGGGTTAGGGGTGTGTTGGGGTTAGGGTTATGATTAGGGTTTGTATTAGGGTTAGGTGTGTGTAGGGGTTAGGGTTGGGGTTAGGGGTGTGTTGGGGTTAGTTAGAATTGAGGGGTTTCCACTATTTAGGCACATCAGGGGGTCTCCATACGCGACATGGCGCCACCATTGATCCCTGCAAATTTTGCGTTCAAAAAGTCAAACAGTGCTCCCTTTATTCCAAGCCCCGACGTATGCCCAAACAGTGGTTTATCCCCACATATGAGGTATCAGCGTACTCGGGAAAAATTGCACAACAACTTTGGGGGTTCTAATTTCTCCTGTTAACATTGGGAAAAAAAATTGGGGACTAAAAATTATTTTTGTGGAAAAAAAATGATTTTATATTTTCACGGCTCTGCGTTATAAACTTCTGTGAAGGACTTGGAGATTCAAAGTGCTTATCAAACATCTATAGGAGTTCCTTGGGGGATCTAGTTTCCAAAATGGGGTCACTTGTGGGGAGTTTCTACTGTTTAGGCACATCAGGGACTCTGCAAACGTAACATGACGCCCGAAGACCATTCCATCAAGTGGGCATTTCAAAACGTCACTACTTCCCATCCGAGCCCCGACGTGTGCCCATACAGTAGTTTTCTCCCACATATGGGATATCAGCATACTCAGGACAAATTGGACAACAACTTTTGGGGTCTAATTTCTCATGTTACCCTTGGGAAAATAAAAAAATTGGGGACTAAAAGATCCTGATTGTGGAAAAAATATGATTTTTTTATTTTCATGCCCGGGCGTTATAAACTTCTGTGTAGCCCTTGGGGGTTCAAAGTGCTCACCCACATCTAGATAAGTTCTTTGCAGGGTCTAGTTTCCTAAATGGGGTCACTTGTAGGGAGTTTCTACTGTTTAGGCACATCAGGGGCTCTGCAAACGTAACAAGATGCCCGCAGACCATTCCATCAAGTCGGCATTTCAAAGCGTCACCACATCCCTTCCGAGCCCTGACGTGTGCCCAAACAGTGGTTCCCCCCCACATATGGGGTACTAACGTACTCAGGACAAACTGGACAAAACTTTTGGGGTCCAATTTCTCCTGTAACCATTGTGAAAATAAGAAATAGTGGGCTAAAAAATCATTTTTTGAGAAAAAAAATGATTTTTTTATTTTCACAGCTCTGCGTTATAAACTTCTGTGAAGCACCTGGGGGTTCAAAGTTCTCACTATGCATCTAGATAAGTTCCTTAGGGCGTCTAGTTTCCAAAATGGGGTCACTTGTGGGGGAGCTCCAATGTTTAGGCACACAGGGACTCTCCAAATGCGACATGGCAATCGCTAAATATTCCAGCATATTTTCCATTCAAAAAGTCAAATGGCGCTCCTTCCTTTCTGAGCCCTACCGTGCGCCCAAACAGTGGTTTATGACCACATATGAGGTATCTGTGTACTCAGGAGAAATTGCCCAACAAATTTTAGGATCCAATTTATACTGTTGCCCATGTGAAAATGAAAAAAACTGAGGCTAAAAGAAAATTTTTGTGAAAAAAAAGTACTTTCTTTTTTTTTACGGATCAATTTGTGAAGCACCTGGAGGTTCAAAGTGCTCACTATGCATCTAGATAAGTTCCTTAGGGGGTCTAGTTTCCAAAATGGGGTCACTTGTGGGGGAGCTCCAATGTTTAGGCACACAGGGACTCTCCAAATGCGACATGGCAATCGCTAAATATTCCAGCATATTTTCCATTCAAAAGTCAAATGGCGCTCCTTCCCTTCTGAGCCCTACCGTGCGCCCAAACAGTGGTTTATGACCACATATGAGGTATCTGTGTACTCAGGAGAAATTGCCCAACAAATTTTAGGATCCAATTTATACTGTTGCCCATGTGAAAATGAAAAAAACTGAGGCTAAAAGAAAATTTTTGTGAAAAAAAAGTACTTTCTTTTTTTTTACGGATCAATTTGTGAAGCACCTGGAGGATCAAAGTGCTCACTATGCATCTAGATAAGTTCCTTAGGGGGTCTAGTTTCCAAAATGGGGTCACTTGTGGGGAGCTCCAATGTTTAGGCACACAGGGACTCTCCAAATGCGAAATGGCAACCGTTAAATATTCCAGCATATTTTCCATTCAAAAAGTCAAATGGCGCTCCTTCCCTTCTGAGCCCTGCCGTGCGCCCAAATAGTGGTTTATGACCACATATGAGGTATCTATGTACTCAGGAGAAATTGCCCAACAAATTTTAGGATCCAATTTATACTGTTGCCCATGTGAAAATGAAAAAAAACTGAGGCTAAAAGAAAATTTTTGTGAAAAAAAAGTACTTTCTTTTTTTTACGGATCAATTTGTGAAGCACCTGGAGGTTCAAAGTGCTCACTATGCATCTAGATAAGTTCCTTAGGGGGTCTAGTTTCCAAAATGGGGTCACTTGTGGGGGAGCTCCAATGTTTAGGCACACAGGGACTCTCCAAATGCGACATGGCAACCGCTAAATATTCCAGCATATTTTCCATTCAAAAAGTCAAATGGCGCTCCTTCCCTTCTGAGCCCTGCCGTGCGCCCAAACAGTGGTTTATGACCACATATGAGGTATCTGTGTACTCAGGAGAAATTGCCCAACAAATTTTAGGATCCAATTTATACTGTTGCCCATGTGAAAATGAAAAAAACTGAGGCTAAAAGAAAATTTTTGTGAAAAAAAAGTACTTTCTGTTTTTTACGGATCAATTTGTGAAGCAACTGGGAGTTCAAAGTGCTCACTATGCATCTAGATAAGTTCCTTAGGGGGTCTAGTTTCCAAAATGGGGTCACTTGTGGGGGAGCTCCAATGTTTAGGCACACAGGGACTCTCCAAATGCGACATGGCAACCGCTAAATATTCCAGCATATTTTCCACTCAAAAAGTCAAATGGCGCTCCTTCCCTTCTGAGCCCTGCCGTGCGCCCAAACAGTGGTTTATGACCACATATGAAGTATCTGTGTACTCAGGAGAAATTGCCCAACAAATTTTAGGATCCAATTTATACTGTTGCCCATGTGAAAATGAAAAAAACTGAGGCTAAAAGAAAAATTTTGTGAAAAAAAAGTACTTTCTTTTTTTTACAGATCAATTTGTGAAGCACCTTGGGGTTCAAAGTGATCACTATGCATCTAGATAAGTTCCTTAGGAGGTCTAGTTTCCAAAATGGGGTCACTTGTGGGGGAGCTCCAATGTTTAGGCACACAGGGACTCTCCAAATGCGAAATGGCAACCGCTAAATATTCCAGCATATTTTCTATTCAAAAAGTCAAATGGCGCTCCTTCCCTTCTGAGCCCTGCTGTGCGCCCATACAGTGGTTTATGACCACATATGAGGTATCTGTGTACTCAGGAGAAATTGCCCAACAAATTTTAGGATTCATTTTATCCTGATGCCCATGTAAAAATGAAAAAATTGATGCTAAAAGAAAATTTTTGTTGGAAAAATTAAAATGTCCATTTTTTCCTTCCACGTTGCTTTAGTTCCTGTGAAGCACCTGAAGGGTTAATAATCTTCTTGAATGTAGTTTTGAGTAGCTTGAGGGGTGCAGTTTTTATAAAGGTGTCACTTTTGGGTATTTTCTGCCATATAGACCCCTCAAAGTGACTTCAAATGTGAGGTGGTCCCTAAAAAAAATGGTTTTGTAAATTTTGATGTAAAAAGGAGAAATCGCTGGTCAATTTTTAACCCTTATAACTTCCTAACAAAAAAAAATGTTGTTCCCAAAATTGTGCTGATGTAAAGTAGACATGTGGGAAATGTTATTTATTAACTATTTTGTGCCACATAACTCTCTGGTTTAACAGAATAAAAATTAAAAATTTGAAAATTACAAAATTTTCAGAATTTTCGCCAAATTTCCATTTTTTTCACAAAAAAACGCAAAAATTATCGACCTTAATTTACCACTAACATGAAGCCCAATATGTCACGAAAAAACAGTCTCAGAATCGCTAGGATCCGTTGAAGCGTTCCTGAGTTATTACCTCATAAAGGCAAGAAGAAAAGGTAGCACACTGTAGCGCTATAGCTTGCAAACACGAAATATGAAAAATATGAAAAATGAATTACATCATTACCTTAGAAATATGAAAAATTGAGAAGACTTAGCGCATAAGATGGCCAAATTATGTGAGCCTGATAGCCACGTCAAGGCTCCTCTCGTATATCAGGTCCCTAACTAATGCCTATCCTCGCTTTAGAAAAGTCTGTCTGCATGGGAACCTATGAATCCTCTTTTCAGACTAAAATCTACATCTCTGTGGAGGGGTGATGAACCTGCTGTAATTAAAAGGCCTGTGACCACCAGGTGGAGTGCTCAGGCAGAAGGTAAATGAATACATATCAAAAAACTGACCGGCACATCCAAACTTAGATTCAGTGTGAACAGGTGCTAAACCTAGAGTCACCAACTCACATACATACAAGAAGAAAAGGTAGCACACTGTAGCGCTATAGCTTGCAAACACGAAATATGAAAAATATGAAAAATGAATTACATCATTACCTTAGAAATATGAAAAATTGAGAAGTCTTAGCGCATAAGATGGCCAAATTATGTGAGCCTGATAGCCACGTCAAGGCTCCTCTCGTATATCAGGTCCCTAACTAATGCCTATCCTCGCTTTAGAAAAGTCTGTCTGCATGGGAACCTATGAATCCTCTTTTCAGACTAAAATCTACATCTCTGTGGAGGGGTGATGAACCTGCTGTAATTAAAAGGCCTGTGACCACCAGGTGGAGTGCTCAGGCAGAAGGTAAATGAATACATATCAAAAAACTGACCGGCACATCCAAACTTAGATTCAGTGTGAACAGGTGCTAAACCTAGAGTCACCAACTCACATACATACAAGAAGAAAAGGTAGCACACTGTAGCGCTATAGCTTGCAAACACGAAATATGAAAAATATGAAAAATGAATTACATCATTACCTTAGAAATATGAAAAATTGAGAAGTCTTAGCGCATAAGATGGCCAAATTATGTGAGCCTGATAGCCACGTCAAGGCTCCTCTCGTATATCAGGTCCCTAACTAATGCCTATCCTCGCTTTAGAAAAGTCTGTCTGCATGGGAACCTATGAATCCTCTTTTCAGACTAAAATCTACATCTCTGTGGAGGGGTGATGAACCTGCTGTAATTAAAAGGCCTGTGACCACCAGGTGGAGTGCTCAGGCAGAAGGTAAATGAATACATATCAAAAAACTGACCGGCACATCCAAACTTAGATTCAGTGTGAACAGGTGCTAAACCTAGAGTCACCAACTCACATACATACAAGAAGAAAAGGTAGCACACTGTAGCGCTATAGCTTGCAAACACGAAATATGAAAAATATGAAAAATGAATTACATCATTACCTTAGAAATATGAAAAATTGAGAAGTCTTAGCGCATAAGATGGCCAAATTATGTGAGCCTGATAGCCACGTCAAGGCTCCTCTCGTATATCAGGTCCCTAACTAATGCCTATCCTCGCTTTAGAAAAGTCTGTCTGCATGGGAACCTATGAATCCTCTTTTCAGACTAAAATCTACATCTCTGTGGAGGGGTGATGAACCTGCTGTAATTAAAAGGCCTGTGACCACCAGGTGGAGTGCTCAGGCAGAAGGTAAATGAATACATATCAAAAAACTGACCGGCACATCCAAACTTAGATTCAGTGTGAACAGGTGCTAAACCTAGAGTCACCAACTCACATACATACAAGAAGAAAAGGTAGCACACTGTAGCGCTATAGCTTGCAAACACGAAATATGAAAAATATGAAAAATGAATTACATCATTACCTTAGAAATATGAAAAATTGAGAAGTCTTAGCGCATAAGATGGCCAAATTATGTGAGCCTGATAGCCACGTCAAGGCTCCTCTCGTATATCAGGTCCCTAACTAATGCCTATCCTCGCTTTAGAAAAGTCTGTCTGCATGGGAACCTATGAATCCTCTTTTCAGACTAAAATCTACATCTCTGTGGAGGGGTGATGAACCTGCTGTAATTAAAAGGCCTGTGACCACCAGGTGGAGTGCTCAGGCAGAAGGTAAATGAATACATATCAAAAAACTGACCGGCACATCCAAACTTAGATTCAGTGTGAACAGGTGCTAAACCTAGAGTCACCAACTCACATACATACAAGAAGAAAAGGTAGCACACTGTAGCGCTATAGCTTGCAAACACGAAATATGAAAAATATGAAAAATGAATTACATCATTACCTTAGAAATATGAAAAATTGAGAAGTCTTAGCGCATAAGATGGCCAAATTATGTGAGCCTGATAGCCACGTCAAGGCTCCTCTCGTATATCAGGTCCCTAACTAATGCCTATCCTCGCTTTAGAAAAGTCTGTCTGCATGGGAACCTATGAATCCTCTTTTCAGACTAAAATCTACATCTCTGTGGAGGGGTGATGAACCTGCTGTAATTAAAAGGCCTGTGACCACCAGGTGGAGTGCTCAGGCAGAAGGTAAATGAATACATATCAAAAAACTGACCGGCACATCCAAACTTAGATTCAGTGTGAACAGGTGCTAAACCTAGAGTCACCAACTCACATACATACAAGAAGAAAAGGTAGCACACTGTAGCGCTATAGCTTGCAAACACGAAATATGAAAAATATGAAAAATGAATTACATCATTACTTAGAAATATGAAAAATTGAGAAGTCTTAGCGCATAAGATGGCCAAATTATGTGAGCCTGATAGCCACGTCAAGGCTCCTCTCGTTTCTAAGGTAATGATGTAATTCATTTTTCATATTTTTCATTATTTCGTGTTTGCAAGCTATAGCGCTACAGTGTGCTACCTTTTCTTCTTGTATGTATGTGAGTTGGTGATCTAGGTTTAGCACCTGTTCATATAGTTTGGATGTGCCGGTCAGTTTTTTGATATGTATTCATTTACCTTCTGCCTGAGCACTCCACCTGGTGGTCACAGGCCTTTTAATTACAGCAGGTTCATCACCCTCCACAGAGATGTAGATTTTAGTCTGAAAAGAGGATTCATAGGTTCCCATGCAGACAGACTTTTCTAAAGCGAGGATAGGCATTAGTTAGGGACCTGATATACGAGAGAGCCTTGACGTGGCTATCAGGCTCACATAATTTGGCCATCTTATGCGCTAAGACTTCTCAATTTTTCATATTTCTAAGGTAATGATGTAATTCATTTTTCATATTTTTCATATTTCGTGTTTGCAAGCTATAGCGCTACAGTGTGCTACCTTTTCTTCTTGTATGTATGTGAGTTGGTGACTCTAGGTTTAGCACCTGTTCACACTGAATCTAAGTTTGGATGTGCCGGTCAGTTTTTTGATATGTATTCATTTACCTTCTGCCTGAGCACTCCACCTGGTGGTCACAGGCCTTTTAATTACAGCAGGTTCATCACCCCTCCACAGAGATGTAGATTTTAGTCTGAAAAGAGGATTCATAGGTTCCCATGCAGACAGACTTTTCTAAAGCGAGGATAGGCATTAGTTAGGGACCTGATATACGAGAGGAGCCTTGACGTGGCTATCAGGCTCACATAATTTGGCCATCTTATGCGCTAAGACTTCTCAATTTTTCATATTTCTAAGGTAATGATGTAATTCATTTTTCATATTTTTCATATTTCGTGTTTGCAAGCTATAGCGCTACAGTGTGCTACCTTTTCTTCTTGTATGTATGTGAGTTGGTGACTCTAGGTTTAGCACCTGTTCACACTGAATCTAAGTTTGGATGTGCCGGTCAGTTTTTTGATATGTATTCATTTACCTTCTGCCTGAGCACTCCACCTGGTGGTCACAGGCCTTTTAATTACAGCAGGTTCATCACCCCTCCACAGAGATGTAGATTTTAGTCTGAAAAGAGGATTCATAGGTTCCCATGCAGACAGACTTTTCTAAAGCGAGGATAGGCATTAGTTAGGGACCTGATATACGAGAGGAGCCTTGACGTGGCTATCAGGCTCACATAATTTGGCCATCTTATGCGCTAAGACTTCTCAATTTTTCATATTTCTAAGGTAATGATGTAATTCATTTTTCATATTTTTCATATTTCGTGTTTGCAAGCTGTAGCGCTACAGTGTGCTACCTTTTCTTCTTGTATGTATGTGAGTTGGTGACTCTAGGTTTAGCACCTGTTCACACTGAATCTAAGTTTGGATGTGCCGGTCAGTTTTTTGATATGTATTCATTTACCTTCTGCCTGAGCACTCCACCTGTGGTCACAGGCCTTTTAATTACAGCAGGTTCATCACCCTCCACAGAGATGTAGATTTTAGTCTGAAAAGAGGATTCATAGGTTCCCATGCAGACAGACTTTTCTAAAGCGAGGATAGGCATTAGTTAGGGACCTGATATACGAGAGGAGCCTTGACGTGGCTATCAGGCTCACATAATTTGGCCATCTTATGCGCTAAGACTTCTCAATTTTTCATATTTCTAAGGTAATGATGTAATTCATTTTTCATATTTTTCATATTTCGTGTTTGCAAGCTATAGCGCTACAGTGTGCTACCTTTTCTTCTTGTATGTATGTGAGTTGGTGACTCTAGGTTTAGCACCTGTTCACACTGAATCTAAGTTTGGATGTGCCGGTCAGTTTTTTGATATGTATTCATTTACCTTCTGCCTGAGCACTCCACCTGGTGGTCACAGGCCTTTTAATTACAGCAGGTTCATCACCCCTCCACAGAGATGTAGATTTTAGTCTGAAAAGAGGATTCATAGGTTCCCATGCAGACAGACTTTTCTAAAGCGAGGATAGGCATTAGTTAGGGACCTGATATACGAGAGGAGCCTTGACGTGGCTATCAGGCTCACATAATTTGGCCATCTTATGCGCTAAGACTTCTCAATTTTTCATATTTCTAAGGTAATGATGTAATTCATTTTTCATATTTTTCATATTTCGTGTTTGCAAGCTATAGCGCTACAGTGTGCTACCTTTTCTTCTTGTATGTATGTGAGTTGGTGACTCTAGGTTTAGCACCTGTTCACACTGAATCTAAGTTTGGATGTGCCGGTCAGTTTTTTGATATGTATTCATTTACCTTCTGCCTGAGCACTCCACCTGGTGGTCACAGGCCTTTTAATTACAGCAGGTTCATCACCCCTCCACAGAGATGTAGATTTTAGTCTGAAAAGAGATTCATAGGTTCCCATGCAGACAGACTTTTCTAAAGCGAGGATAGGCATTAGTTAGGGACCTGATATACGAGAGGAGCCTTGACGTGGCTATCAGGCTCACATAATTTGGCCATCTTATGCGCTAAGACTTCTCAATTTTTCATATTTCTAAGGTAATGATGTAATTCATTTTTCATATTTTTCATATTTCGTGTTTGCAAGCTATAGCGCTACAGTGTGCTACCTTTTCTTCTTGTATGTATGTGAGTTGGTGACTCTAGGTTTAGCACCTGTTCACACTGAATCTAAGTTTGGATGTGCCGGTCAGTTTTTTGATATGTATTCATTTACCTTCTGCCTGAGCACTCCACCTGGTGGTCACAGGCCTTTTAATTACAGCAGGTTCATCACCCCTCCACAGAGATGTAGATTTTAGTCTGAAAAGAGGATTCATAGGTTCCCATGCAGACAGACTTTTCTAAAGCGAGGATAGGCATTAGTTAGGGACCTGATATACGAGAGGAGCCTTGACGTGGCTATCAGGCTCACATAATTTGGCCATCTTATGCGCTAAGACTTCTCAATTTTTCATATTTCTAAGGTAATGATGTAATTCATTTTTCATATTTTTCATATTTCGTGTTTGCAAGCTATAGCGCTACAGTGTGCTACCTTTTCTTCTTGTATGTATGTGAGTTGGTGACTCTAGGTTTAGCACCTGTTCACACTGAATCTAAGTTTGGATGTGCCGGTCAGTTTTTTGATATGTATTCAATTACCTCATAAAGGGACACTGGTCAGAATTGCAAAAAATGGCAAGGTCTTTAAGGTCAAAATAGGCTGGGTCATGAAGGGGTTAAAATGCAGCATTATCTAACTCTTCATATTTAGAACTACACATTGTTGTGTGTGTTCACAAACAATATCCATGTATATTAAAATATAATTGATGCTTCGCCATTTATTGACTACAACATTTTTTAGTCCCCTTCACCTCAGAAGTAGTGTATAGGTCCTTAACCCCTTAACGACCGCCGATACGCCTTTTCACGGTGGTCATTAAGGGTACTTAAACCACAGCGCCGTTAATTAACGGCGCTGTGGAAAAAGTGAATAGGCCCCCCCAGAGGCGCATTTTCTCCGGGGTCTTGGCTACCGGGGGTAGCCGAGACCCCAGAGAACATGAATCGGGTCGGTTTTTACCGACACCGATGTTGCGATCGCCGTTATTAACCCTATAACGGCGACTGCAAAAAAAAAAAAAAAAGTTGTGCCATTTAATTTCTCTGTCCTCTGATGTCATCGGACATCAGAGGACAGAGAAAAAGGGTCCCCGGGACCCCCATGTGGCCCCAATGTCCTGCATGTGGCCCCAGGGCCCTCCGGTGTCCCCCGGGGCCGGCGCGATGAAGAAAATGGCGGGCGCATGCTCAGTGCGGCCGCCGCTATGTGCCGCTGTGTGCTGGGGGGGATGGGCAAATATTCTCTGGGGTCTTGGCTACCGGGGGTAGCCGAGACCCCAGAGAACATGATCCGGGTCGGTATTCACCGATCCCGGTGTTGCGATCGCGTCTATGCAAGCATAGACGCGATCGCAAAAAAAAAAAAAATGATTTCTCTCCCCTCTGATGTGATCGCACATCAGAGGGGAGAAAATGAGGGTCCACAGGTCCCCCGATCGCCCCCCCCGTATACTTACCGGTGTCCTCCGTCCTCCTGCAGGCCCCAGGATCCCGGCGTCTTCTTCCTGCAAAAAAAAATGGCGGGCGCATGCGGAGTGCGCCCGCCGATCTGCTTGGCGGCAGATTCAAAATTTTTTTCATTCATTCTCCAGAAAGTGCATTTTGATCACTGTGATAAACTATCACAGTGATCAAAATAAAAAAAACAGTACATAACCCTCCCATTTATCACCCCCTTAGTTAGGGACATATAATAAAAAATAGAAATTATATTTATTTTCATTTTTTGTTATGGTTAGGGTTATAATTAGGGTTAGGGTTATAATTAGGGTTAGGGTTAGCATTAGGGTTAGGGTTATAATTAGCGTTAGGGTTAAGCTGGGTTCATACTGCGTTATGGCAGTCCGTTAGACGGACTGCGTTACACCGCGGTATAACGCGGTGTAACGCAGTCCGTTAACGCTGCCATTCACCCCCATTTGAGGGCGCATTGCGACGCATGCCGTAAAGCGGCATGCGTTTGCAACGTGCCATCATTCAGTGACGGAGCCTCGGACGCGGGCTGCAGCGTCTGGGCTCCGTCACCGCTAGCGCAGATGAATCATCTGCTGATTCCTCTGCGCTAGCGGGTATAGCATAACGCGATCGCGTTATGCTATACCGTTACCAGCCCGTCAACGCTATGTGTTGAACGGACTGGTAAAACGCAAAATGAACCTAGCCTTAGGGTTATAATTAGGGTTATAATTAGGGTTAGGGTTACAATTAGGGTTAGGGTTAAAATTAGGGTTAGGGTTACAATTAGAGTTAGGGTTACAATTAAGGTTAGGGTTACAATTAGGGTTGGAATTAGGGTTGGGATTTAGGTTAGGATTAGGGTTGGGATTAGGGTTAGGGGTGTGTTGGGATTAGGGTTGGAGCTAGAATTGAGGGATTTCCACTATTTAGGCACATCAGGGGGTCTCCAAACACGACGTGGCTTTCAAAAAGTCAAATGGCGCTCCCTCCCTTCCGAGCCTTGCCGTGCACCCAAACAGTGGTTTACCCCAACATATGGGGTATCAGCGTACTCAGGACAAATTGCACACCAATTTTTGGGTTCTAATTTCTCCTGTTACCCTTGGGAAAATAAAAAATAGCTGGCTAAAAAAATCATTTTTGAGAAAAAAAATGATTTTTTATTTTCACAGCTCTGCGTTTATAAATTTCTGTGAAACACTTGGGGGTTCAAAGTGCTCAACACACATCTAGATAAGTTCCTTAAGGGGTCTAGTTTCCAAAATGGGGTCACTTGTGGGGGGTTTCCACTGTTTAGACACATCAGGGGGTCTCCAAACACGACGTGGCTTTCAAAAAGTCAAATGGCACTCCCTCCCTTCCGAGCCCTGCCGTGCGCCCAAACAGTGGTTTACCCCAACATATGGGGTATCAGCGTACTCAGGACAAATTGCACACCAATTTTGGGGTTCTAATTTCTCCTGTTACCCTTGGGAAAATAAAAAATAGCTGGCTAAAAAAAACATTTTTGAGAAAAAAAATGATTTTTAATTTTCACGGCTCTGCGTTTATAAATTTCTGTGAAACACTTGGGGTTCAAAGTGCTCACCACACATCTAGATAAGTTCCTTAAGGGGTCTAGTTTCCAAAATGGGGTCACTTGTGGCGGGTTTCCACTGTTTAGACACATCAGGGGGTCTCCAAACACGACGTGGCTTTCAAAAAGTCAAATGGCGCTCCCTCCCTTCCGAGCCTTGCCGTGCACCCAAACAGTGGTTTACCCCAACATATGGGGTATCAGCATACTTAGGACAAATTGCACACCAATTTTGAGGTTCTAATTTCTCCTGTTACCCTTGGGAAAATAAAAAATAGCTGGCTAAAAAAATCATTTTTAAGAAAAAAAATGATTTTTTATTTTCACAGCTCTGCGTTTATAAATTTCTGTGAAACACTTGGGGGTTCAAAGTGCTCAACACACATCTAGATAAGTTCCTTAAGGGGTCTAGTTTCCAAAATGGGGTCACTTGTGGCGGGTTTCCACTGTTTAGACACATCAGGGGGTCTCCAAACACGACATGGCTTTCAAAAAGTCAAATGTCGCTCCCTCCCTTCTGAGCCCTGCCGTGTGCCCAAACAGTGGTTTACCCCAACATATGGGGTATCAGCGTACTCAGGACAAATTGCACACCAATTTTGGGGTTCTAATTTCTCCTGTTACCCTTGGGAAAATAAAAAATAGCTGGCTAAAAAAAACATTTTTGAGAAAAAAAATGATTTTTCATTTTCACGGCTCTGCGTTTATAAATTTCTGTGAAGCACTTGGGGTTCAAAGTGCTCACCACACATCTAGATAAGCTCCTTGGGGGGTCTAGTTTCCAAAATGGTGTCACTTGCAGGGGGTTTCTACTGTTTAGGTACATCAAGGGCTCTGCAAACACAACATGACGCCCGCAGAACATTCCATCAAAGTCTGCATTACAAAATGGCGCTCCTTCCCTTCCAAGCACTCCCATGCGCCCAAACAGTGGTTTCACCCCACATATGGGGTATCAGCGTACTCAGGAAAAATTGCACAACAACTTTTTGGGTCCAATTTCTCCTGTTACCCTTGGGAAAATAAAAAAATAGCGGGCTAAAGAATCATTTTTGAGGAAAATTTTTTTTTATTTTCACTGCTCTACGTTTATTAATTTCTGTGAAGCACTTGGGGGTTCAAAGTGCTCACCACACATCTAGATAAGTTCCTTAAGGGGTCTAGTTTCCAAAATGGTGTGATTTGTGGGGGGTTTCGACTGTTTAGGCGTATCAGGGGCTCTCCAAACGTGACATGGCGTCCAATTTCAATTCATGCCAATTTTGGTTTGAAACAGTCACATATGGGGTATCGGCATGCTCAGGACAAATTGCACAAAAACTTTTGGGGTCTTGCTACCCTTGGGAAAATAAAAATTGGGGTGAACAGATAGTTTTTGTGGAAAAAATATGATTTTTTATTTTCACGGTTCTATGTTATAAACTTCTGTGAAGCACTTGGAGGTTCAAAGTGCTCACCACACATCTAGATAAGTTCCCTAGAGGGTCTAATTTCCAAAATGGGGTCACTTGTGGGGGGTTTCCACTGTTTAGACACATCAGGGCCTCTATAAACGCGACATGGCGTCCAGCCAATTCTGCGTTGAAAAAGTCAAATGTCGCTCCTTCCCTTGCAACCTCTGCCGTGCGCCCAAAAAGTGGTTTACCCCCACATATGGGGTATCGGCTTAATCAGGAGAAATTGCACAACAAATTTTGTGGTTAATTTTTTCTTTTAACAGTTGTGAAAATAAAAAAAATAGGTTCCGAAGTAAAGTTTTTGCAAAAAAAGTTAAATGTTAATTTTTTCCTTCCACATTGCTTCAGTTCCTGTGAAGCACGTAAAGGGTTAATAAACTTCTTGAATGTGGTTTTCAGCACCTTGAGGGGTGCAGTTTTTAGAATGGTGTCACTTTTGGCTATTTTCTATCATATAGACCCTCAAAGTGACTTCAAATGTGATGTGGTCCCTAAAATAAAAATGGTGTTGTAAAAATGAGAAATCGCTGGTCAACTTTTAACCCTTATAACTTCGTAACAAAAAAAAATTTTGGTCCCAAAATTGTGCTGATGTAAAGTAGACATGTGGGAAATGTTATTTATTAAGAAATTTGTGTGACATATCTCTCTGATTTAAGGGCATAAAAATTTAAAGTTTGAAAATTGTTAAATTTTCAAAATTTTCGCCATATTTCCGTTTTTTTCATAAATAAACACAAGTCATATCAAAGAAATTTTACCACTAGCGTGAAGTACAATATGTCACGAAAAAACTATCTCAGAATCAGCGGGATTCGTTAAAGCATTCCAGAGTTATAACCTCATAAAGTGACAGTGGTCAGAATTGTAAAAATTGGCCCTGTCATTAAGCTGCAAAATGGCTCTGTCACTAAGGGGTTAAATTCAAATTTATTTAGGCCTTTTGTTAAGGGGCAAGCTGTTTTGTCAATGTATCTTATTGCTTATAACGTGGACACTTCTGGTTGTATGTTGATGTCTTTTAACATTCTAAATCCCATCACACATGACCACTATTTAAATGTTCAGTGTTACAGATGTTGTTTTTTGGTTAATAAATACATATCAGTCATTATAACCGTTATGCTGTTATTAAATTTGTAGTGACAGATGTGACAAGGCGATGACGCAGTTGTCGGGACTGCTACCGGAGGGAGAGGCAGATGAGGGATCGTAGTGGGGCTTCAGCTTCTAAGAAGAGGAAGTACCTATATTTTGATCGCCTCAACTTCCTCGCGCCTGTGATGGATCTGCGACCGTAAGTGCATGTCTGTTGAACCACTATCATCGAAAACTTTGTTATTTGCTGCCTTTTAAATGATTTTATTTCTTTCCTTTCTAGGACGGAGTCTAACCTAACTGAGAGGGAGACGGGGTCGGACTCTGAAGTGGTTATAGACCCCATTGGTGATGGGGCAGAGGAGGCAGGCCCTTCCTCTGCAGCATGTTGTTCCACCCAAGCAGCACCACCACCAGCTGCAGGAGCTGAGGAGTCACAAACCCAGCAGCCGGAACAGGAGGACCTACCTCAGAGCAGCAGCCCTAATAGGCCTCAGGATGGGTCTCCTCCTCCTTCCCAACGCACAAGGCGAGGCAGGCGGCGATGAGAAGGAGTGGGTTCTGTGACAAGGAGGCAGGTGGACCGAGGAGTTCAGGACTATTTGTCCAGTGTAGCAAATGATGATGGGGAGGAGGCATTTGCCCACAGTCTGGCCCGTTACCTCCGGGCTATTCCAAGACAGCACAGACTGCGGATCAGAGGCGGAGTGCAGATTGTTGTGGATGCTGGAACAGCGCCTAATAATCCAAGCACCGTACTAGATTTTCTAGAAAGATGACAGGTTGGTCCTGAAAATGTATTAAGGTTGTTTGGACCCCAGCAATCACAACCTGCTTCTGCCTCTGATCCTCCTCCTCATCATTATCCTCCTCCTCCACCTCCTCCTTGTGTCCAACAGAACCCAACTCCTCCTCCTCATCCTACTGCAGCTCCTTCATACTACGGAGCTACCCAGCTCCAAGCCATGGGACAGAGTGGCCATGCCCAATATGCCCACTCTAACATACCCAATGTTGTTGGCTGGCCACAACATGGATATGTTAGACATGGGCATATTGGGGGTCATTCTGGTACTGCTCAGTCATATCAATATGACTATGAGCAGCACTTTCCTATGTACCCCTACCCACAAGGCCATCAGGATGCAGCCAGTAACCCAGCTGCTACCTTAGGTTCTGCCCCAGCTCAGGGTCAAACACAGGTTGCAGATAGTGGAAGGCCTAACACACAACCTGGCCCTCCATCCTCACCACCACCAAGCTACCATCAATTGTAGCTGAAATAAACTTTTTTGTATGTTTTTTAATTTGTATTTAAGTTATATATGTGTTTTTTTTGCTGTTGACTATTTTCTAAATATTTAATTGTTACCTTTGGACATGTTGGTCCGGTTTACAAAAGATATCAGCCACTAAAAGGCTACAAAAAATACACTAATGAGTAAAAATAGTGAAGTGCCATTGGTTGTCTGTGATTATTCTTATATGTTATGTCCTGTCTAAAGTAGGGTAAAGTGGACATAAAGAATAACAGTCTTCCATGAATTGATGAATCACAAGTAAGTTTATGGTATCATATAACATAAAACACACTACATACCTATGGCCTCCTCTTGCCAAGGAATAGCACCAGCAGGGGAAACAAAAAAATTTGTCAATAAGTCACGGACTTTGAGTCCAGAAGGGGAACGACGAGGATGGATGACTGGTCTCATAGGCCTCGTCATATTATCAGACTGAATGTCAGGCATATCAGCTGATGAGCATTCATGCATTCTTGTAAAATTATGTAGTACCACACATGCTTGCACTACAAGATTTACATTTGAATCACTTAGCTGAATGGCTGATTGTAGGACACGCCATTTGGCTGTAAGAATACCAAATGTGCACTCCACCAGGCGTCGTGCACGAGAAAGCCGATAATTAAATATGCGTCACCGATGGTTCAGATTGCGCCGAGGATATGGCCTCATAACATGACGAGTTAATTGGAAGGCCTCATCCGCTACTACAACATATGGCACTGCATCCATATTTGACTGTGGAAGTTGACATGGTGGTGGTAAGTCTAATTGGTTATTGCGTAGCCGCCGACCCATAATGGAAGAATTGAAGACTCTGGAGTCTCCAGCCCTTCCATAGGCCCCAATGTCTACAATTATGAAGCGGTAGTTACTGTCGACCAAGGCCAACAAAACTATAGAAAAATATTGCTTATAATTGTAGAATTGGGTCCCTGAGTTTGGCGGCTTACGCACACGTATGTGCTTCCCGTCCAGGGCTCCAATACAGTGAGGAAAATGACTGTTTTGTTGAAATCCATGTGAAATCCTCAACCAATCTTCCATTTTGGGCTCTGGCATCACTTCTTTATTTAGTCTGGACCAAATTTGTCCACAAGTAGAGCTGACTATTCCGGAAATGGTGGATTTTCCAATTAAAAACTCTAAATGCAGAGCAGCGTATGAGAGCCCAGTGGAAAGGAACCTGCAATACACAAACAACAACAAACATGTACACATCAGGCAAACAAACTACAAGCACTGCATTAACCAAATTTAAACAGTGGACATTTGTTTACTCACCCATTCACTTAATGTTATGACTTACAAACCATTATGACGGCTACACACAAGCATATAGGGAAAAGGGCAAAATGTAATAATGGCATTGGGTACAGTATGTTAAGATGAACAAAGTAAGAACAATGGTAAAGTTGGTCAATTGTGGAAAACATCATCAACATATCGTTGACACACATACCGTAATGTTAGAAGAAGCCTTTCCTCAGCAGAAATTGAAGGACGCATCCTGGTGTTCTTAAAGGTGATTCCAGGGCGCAATATGTCAAGCAAAATATCAAAGGTGACAACACTCATGCGACAATAGCCAAAAAACTTGTCTGGATTCCTACGCAGTGTCGAATACAGGCGCTCAAAATGCCCTTTGCTGATTCTGCGCATCAAAAGAGGATGCACCCACATCCTTCTGCGGATTCTGGGAGAAACAACTACAGGGTATGACTCCCCAAAACTTCTGGATAGCAGCCAATAGTACAGCAGACGCTCAGTTGTATTAAAACGTAGTCTGTCACTCATAATTGTAACTTAGCAGCAACACAACAGGAACCACTAAGAAGCCAAACACTCCACGGCAACGTTGGGAGGGTAAGAACAGTCAAACCACGCTTAAATATGGGTCTGGCTCATTATTCAAAGTATTTGCAGGCCTCAAAACCGTTAAATGTCCATTTTGCTATGATGCCACTAAAAAACGGTAGTCGCTGAGTAATCGGATGTGAAACGTAAGCGTACATGCTACAAAATCGCATCACATACTAAAAATCGGATGCCAGTCGCATCAATGTTCATGAAATTTTAATCCGATTATCGACAGACTAAAACGGTCCGATTTTTTAGACGTTGTGTGTGACTCCAGCCTAAATGTTTTTAGTTGTATGTGTGCAGTTTAATAAGGGTGAGGGGGACCATACATATCAGGATAGGGAGGTGAGAGGTAGCATCCATACCAGGATAGGGGGTGAGGGGATCATGCATATCAGGATAGGGGGGGTGAGGGGTAGCATGCATATCAGGAGAGGGGGTGAGGGGTAGCATGCATACGAGGATAGGGGTGAGAGGACCATGCATAACAGGAAAGGGGGTGAGAGGACCATGCATACCAAGATAGGGATGAGAGGACCATGCATAACAGGATTGGGGGGTGAGGGGTACCATGCATACCAAGATTGGAGGGTGAGGGGTACCATGCATACCAGGATTGGGGGTGAGGGGACCATGCATAAAGGATTGGGAGGTGATGGGTACCATATATCCTACGATAGGGATGAGGGGGACCATGCATGCCAGGATTTGGGGGTGAGGGGACCATGCAAACCAGGATTGGGGGTGAGGGGACCATGCATTCCAAGATTGGGGAGTGAGGAGACCATGCATACCAGGATAGGGGGGTGAGAACCATGCATACCAGGATTGGGGGTGAGAGGACTATGCATATCAGGATTGGGGTTGAGGGGACCATGCATATCAGGATTGGCGTGAGGGGACCATGCATACTAGGATAGGGGAGTGAGGGGACCATGCATACCAGGATGGGGGTGAGAGGACCATGCATACCTGGACTGGGGGATAAGGGGTACCATTCATACCAGGATAGGGAGGTGAGGGGTACCATGCATACCAAGATTTGGGGTGAAGGGTACCATGCATACCAGGATTGGGGATGAGGGGACCATGCATACCAGGATTAGGAGGTGATGGGGTACGATAAATCCTACGATAGGGATGAGGGGTACCATGCATACCAGGATTGGGGAGTGAGGGGACTATGCATACCAGGATTGGGGGGTGAGGGCACCATGCATACCAGGATTGAGGGTGAGGGGACCATGCATACCAGGATAGGGTGGTGAGGGGACCATGCATACCAGGAAAGGGGGGTGAGAGGACCATGCATAACAGGAAAAGGGGGTGAGAGGACCATGCATACCAGGATAGGGGATGAGGGAACCATGCATACCAGGATTGGGGGGTGAGCGGTACCATGCATACCAGGATTGGGGGTGAGGGGTACCATGCATACCAGGATTGGGGGGTGAGGGGACCATGCATACCAGGATTGGGGGCTGAGGGGACCATGCATTCCAGGATTGGGGGGGAGGGGACCATGCATAACAGGATTGGGGGGTGAGGGGACCATGAATTCCAGGATGGGGGGAGGGGACCATGCATACCAGGATTGAGGGTGAGGGGACCATGCATACCAGGATAGGGTGGTGAGGGGACCATGCATACCAGGAAAGGGGGGATGAGAGGACCATGCATAACAGGTAAAGGGGGTGAGAGGACCATGCATACCAGGATTGGGGGGTGAAGGGTACCATGTATACCAGGATTGGGGGTGAGGGGTACCATGCATACCAGGATTGGGGATGAGAGAATCATGCATACCAGGATTGGGAGGTCAGGCGGTACCATACATCCTACGATAGGGATGCCAGAGCTTGCATTAATGTGCCATTCTGGATAAGCTACACTACCTGAGCAACTTCTGTGGGTTGTAGACACTGCCTCATGCTACTGTACAGTACCTCTAAGGATGACAATGCAAAAATGCAAAAGTGACCAAAGCAACAGCCAAAAAGGATGAGAAAAAAGAAATGGTCTGTGGTCCCCACCTGCAGAACCATTCCTTTATAGAGGTTGTCTTCCTAATTGCCAATCATTTCTACCTGTTGTCTGTTCCATTTGCACAACAGCAGGAAAAATTGATTTACAATCGGTGTTGCTTCATAACTGGACAGGTTGATTTCACAGAAGTGTAATTGACTTGGAGTTATATCGTGTTAAGTGTTCCCTTTATTATTTTGAGCAGTGTATATATATATATGTAGCGAGTGAAATACGTATTGAACACGTCACTAAATATCTATATATTTCAAAATTTGTTATTGACATGAAGTTTTTACCAGATGTCGGTAACAACCCATCCAATCTACACAGGCAAAGAAATAAAACCATAGATGTCTTTAAATTAAGTCATGTGTAATAATGAGAATAACACAGGGAAAAGGTATTGAACATGCTTACAAAGTACAAAGGAAATGTGTTATCTTTAACTTTCACCCTTTTAGAGAGCATTTATCTTCAACTTGCTTAGTGTCTGCGTGTACTATCATCAGCACTTCTACTTCCCTATCCCTTACCGCACGTCTTTGCTATTTTCTAATTGCATGGATTCAGGTGAGCAGGTAAAACAGTAGACAGTCCACTGTTATACCTGCTCCACTGCATCCATGTTTAATTTTCTCTAATAAAAAATAATCTTCTATTGGATCAAGGAATGCCACCTTTTACTTCTCATCAATTGAATTTCTACTACGCTGTTTGTCACAGGTGCAGCACCCGAAAGCTTGCAGCCAACAATCTGCTGGTCTACTGATTAAGCTCTCAAAGGTATGCAACAGGTTGTTTGGTGCTGGTTGCTTCCTACTCTTACAATTTAATCAAGAATAATATTGCAACTCTTTTTGTGAGTGTTATATAACAGTGAAATGTACCAATGACCATGTAACACTGTATGGATAAGGAATTGAATCCAGAAAAATCTTTCAAAGCTTTTTGGAAGTGTTATATTTCACAGAAATGTACCTCACAGTGTGGAATACAGTATGGGTGACAAATTTAACCCATCAAATTTTTAAATGATTTCTTTAGTGTTATATATCACAAATATTATACCCCAGACCACAGAATACTGTATGGCTGAAAAATTTAACCCAATAAAAAATTTTACCGCTTTTTTGAAGTGTTACATGTTGCAGAAATGTACCACACACCACAGGATACTGTATGACTGAAAAATTTAACTCAAAAAATTTGTACTGCTTTTTGGAAGTGTTATGTATCACAGAAATGTACCCTACACCACAGAATACTGTAGGGGTGAGAAAAGGAACCTAGAAACATTTTTAAACACTTTTTTGTAGTGTTGGATATCATATAAATTTACCCCACATCACAGAATACATTATGGATGAGAAATTTAACCCAGCAAAATTTTTCAACTCTTTTTCGGAGCATTGTTATATATCACATAAAATTACCCCACACCACAGAATATTGTATGGGTGACAAATTTAACCCAGCAAAAAAAATGTTTACGCTTTTTTTGAGTGTTATATATCACAGAAATGTACCCCACACCATTGTATGGGTGAGTAATTTAACCCAGAAACATTTTTTAATTCTTTTTTGGAGTGTTATATACCACCAAAATGTACCCCAGAACACTTAATACTCTTTGATTGAGTAACTGAATCCAGATAATTTTTTAAGCTTTTCTTGGAGGTTTTGATATTACAAAAATGTACCCCAGAACACAGAATAATGTATGAGTCAGAAATTTAACTCAGTTAATTTTTTTAACGCTTTTTTTAGTGATAGATATCACAGAATGTACCCAAGACCATGGAATACTGTATGGGCAAGTAATTTAACAAAAAAAAAAATTAAACACTTTAATGTTTAATGAAGTAGGTTGGACCCAATCACAGATGGCCTGAACCTTGACCGGGTCCATTTCAATAACAGACGGAGACAAAATGAATCCCAGAAATGAGACCTTCTGTACGCCAAAAAGACACTTTGATCCCTTCACATACAATGCATTCTCTCTCAAAATCTGGAACACAGTCCGAACATGTTTCACATGAGAGTCCCAGTCATTGGAAAAAATCAAGATATCATCCAAATAAACAATCAAAAATTTATCCACAAAATCCCTGAAAATATCATTCATGAAGGATTGGAAGACGGAAGGAGCATTAGTGAGCCCAAAGGGCATCACTAGGTACTCAAAATGCCCCTCTGGGGTATTAAACGCTGTCTTCCATTCATCCCCGTGCTTAATGCGAATAAGGTTATACGCCCCCCTGAGGTCAAGCTTGGTAAACCAACTAGCACTTTTCACCCTGGAAACCAGGTCAGAAATCAAGGGTAACGGATATTGATACTTCACAGTGATCTTATTCAAGAGACGATAATCAATACACGGCCTCAATGAACCATCCTTTTTGGCCACAAAGAAAAAACCGGCACCCAAGGGTGAAGAGGATGGTCTGATATAAGATCGCATAGCATCGTGTTCAGGTACAGACAAGTTAAAAAGGCGACCTTTAGGAAATTTACCACCAGGCACTAATTCAATAGCGCAATCGTAGCTCCTGTGAGGGGGCAAGGATGCGGATTTACTTTCACTAAACACATCCGAAAAATCAGTCAAAAAGTCAGGAACATCCTGAGACTGGGGATAGGCAGAAAAAACAGGAGTGTCGGCATTAACACATTGGCAGCCCCAACCGGTCACAGACACAGATTTCCAATCCAAAACAGGATTATGAGACTGTAACCAAGGGAAACCTAGTACAATAATGTCATGCAGATTATACAGCACCAGAAATTTGCAACTCTCCTGATGATCTGGTTCAACCCTTATTATCACCTGAGTAGAAAACTGGAGTTTATTCTCCGCCAAAGGGGTAGAATCAATGCCCAGTAGGGGAATAGAATTCCGCAGGGGTATCATGGGAAACCCACAACGTTTGGCAAAGTCAAAATCCACCAGGTTAATAGCTGCTCCTGAATCAACAAAAGCCTGAGCAGAAAATGTGGACAGGGAGCAAATCAGGGTAACAGTCAACAGAAATTTAGTCTGAACACTACCCAAGACAACTGAGCATGCAAAATGTCTTCCCCGTTTAGGGCAGACTTAAATAGCATGAGAGGCGTCACCACAGTAGAAACATAACCCATTGCGCTTTTGAAACTCATGACACTGTGCCCCAGAAGTCACTCTATCACACTGCATGGGCTCAGAAGCTGGCTCACAAGGTAACACTATCTCACGCATACCTCTGCGCTCACGCAAACGTCTGTCAATTTGAATCCCACCATAACATCCTTTACATTCTCTGACAGCCCCTCCGAAAAAAGGCTGCCAAAGCATCATCATTCCATTTGGTCAGGACTGCCCACTTTCGGATTTTCTGACAGTACAACTCAGCATCTTCAAGACCCTGATTTAATGCCAACAAGGTTTTTTCAGCTTGATCAGTGACATTAGGTTCATCGTACAATAACCCCAGAGCCAGAAAAAATGCATCAATATCATTCAAAACAGGATCCCCAGGTGTCAGGGAAAAAGCCCAATCCTGAGGATCGCCACGCAGGAGAGAGATGACAATTTGAACCTGCTGTGCTGCGTTACCTGAAGACTTAGGCTTTAAGGCAAAAAAAACAACTTACAGTTATTTTTGAAATTCAGAATTTAGCCCGATCCCACAAAAACAAATCTGGCATGGGAATCCTAGGTTCCACAACCGGCAACCCAGCAAGATAGGCAGGGCCGGATTAAGAACATGATGGGCCTGGAGCTGAAGGGGCGGGGCAAGGGGTGGGGCCAAACACGGCAATTCACAAAGGCCAAAAATGTAACGTAAAAGATATGAACAAAGTAAATATATGATACATGCCTAATATAAATACAGTGGATATAGAAAGTCTGTTATGGTTATCGCGCTGATAGTAACTTATGAGGCAAATAAGCAGGGTTATTCACTGAACGCTAAACTGTGTTTTATTGTAAATAAAGCTATAGAACAAAGTAAATATAAATATATGATACATGCCTAATATAAATACAGTGGATATAAAGTATGTTATGGTTATTACGCACGCTGATAGTAACTTATGAGGCAAATAAATACAGATTAAAATCCACAATCCAGGCACAATCTACACGTGCGGACATTGACTATGTGGGTAAATACAGATAATAATCCACAATCCAGGGACTAACAAGCAGCTGGTGGATCACAATCCCCAATCAACCTCCATATTAATGGCAATGGTCCAAGTAATGAGATTATGCGCGGACAGGTGTGACAATCATCCGCTGTAGCAGTCACTGTCAGAACTCCTAGCATGATGGCGGCCACCATGCCAGAACTTCAGACAGTAGCCACTGATTGGCCACCTGTCTGTATATATGTCAGCAGCACATCTACATATAACATTAATACCTGCGTATATACCAGTACCACGGCTATATATACCAGTTCTGTGTCTGTATGTATGTCAGCAGCCCATCTATAACATTAGTACCTGCCTATATACCAGTATCACAGCCATATATACCAGTACTGTGTGTGTATATATGTCAGCAGCACATCTATGTATAACATTAGTACCTGCTTATATACCAGTACCACAGCTATACATAGCAATAACATGTCTGTATATATGTCAGCAGCACAAGATGTATTATAACATTAGTACCTGCTCCACAGGAACACACAACTCACACTCAGTTTGACGTCCTCCTATAGCAGTTTTTCTCAACCTTCTCAGCCTCAGGGCACCTGGGAAATAATTAAAGTCCGGCCGATCAGACAAGAATTTGGACAGTCTAAACGGCCCTTAATACTGCCACACATAGCCCTCTTATAGTGCCACACACAGCCCCCTTAATACTGCCACACATAGCCATCTCAATAATACTGCCATACATAGCCACATTAGTAATATTGCGTCAGAGAGGCCCCATACACATATATGGCTACATTGAGAGGCCCATTCTAGTATATGGTGGATATAGAAAGTCTGTTATGGTTATCACGCTGATAGTAACTTATGAGGCAAATAAACAGGGTTATTCACTGAACGCTAAACTGTGTTTTATCGTAAATAAATCAAACTGGTAGAAGAAAATTAAACTACACATTCACTTTTCGTGCTTTTTTGCTTGCAAATTCCTCAATTGCAGAATCAAGATTAAGCTCATTCAGCAATCTATTTTCAATACATAACAGAGAGAGGGCATTTAAACGCTCCCATTCTAGTATATGGTGCAGCATTGAATGTCCCATAGTAATATAGGGCAACATTGAGAGGCCCATTCTAGTATATAGCGCAGCATTGAATGTCCATAGTAATATAGGGCGACATTGAGAGGCCCATTCTAGTATATAGCGCAGCATTGAATGGCCCATAGTATATATAATGCAGCATTGAGAGGCCCATATAGCGCAGCATTGCATGGCCCATAGTATATATAGCGCAGCATTGAATGGCCCATAGTATATATAGCGCAGCATTGAATGGCCCATAGTATATATAATGCAGCATTGAATGGCCCATATAGTATATATAATGCAGCATTGCATGGCCCATAGTATATATAGCGCAGCATTGAATGGCCCATAGTATATAAATGCAGCATTGAGAGGCCCATATAGCGCAGCATTGCATGGCCCATAGTATATATAGCGCAGCATTGCATGGCCCATAGTATATATAGCGCAGCATTGAATGGCCCATAGTATATATAGCGCAGCATTGCATGGCCCATAGTATATATAGCGCAGCATTGCATGGCCCATAGTATATATAATGCAGCATTGAATGGCCCATAGTATATATAGCGCAGCATTGCATGGCCCATAGTATATATAGCGCAGCATTGCATGGCCCATAGTATATATAGCGCAGCATTGAATGGCCCATAGTATATATACTGCAGCATTGAGAGGCCCATATAGCGCAGCATTGCATGGCCCATAGTATATATAATGCAGCATTGAGAGGCCCATATAGCGCAGCATTGCATGGCCCATAGTATATATAATGCAGCATTGAATGGCCCATAGTATATATAGCGCAGCATTGCATGGCCCATAGTATATATAGCGCAGCATTGCATGGCCCATAGTATATATAATGCAGCATTGAATGGCCCATAGTATATATAGCGCAGCATTGCATGGCCCATAGTATATATAGCGCAGCATTGCATGGCCCATAGTATATATAGCGCAGCATTGAATGGCCCATAGTATATATACTGCAGCATTGAGAGGCCCATATAGCGCAGCATTGCATGGCCCATAGTATATATAATGCAGCATTGAGAGGCCCATATAGCGCAGCATTGCATGGCCCATAGTATATATAATGCAGCATTGAATGGCCCATAGTATATATAGCGCAGCATTGCATGGCCCATAGTATATATAGCGCAGCATTGAGAGGCCCATTCTAGTATATAGCGCAGCATTGCATGGCCCATAGTATATATAGCGCAGCATTGCATGGCCCATAGTATATATAATGCAGCATGAATGGCCATAGTATATTGTGCACGCATTGGGCAACCATAGTATATATATGCAGCATTGGAATGGCCCATGTATATATGCGCAGCATTGAATGGCCATAGTATTATAGCGCGCATGAATGGCCATAATATAATAATGCACATTGAATGGACCATAGATATAGTGCAGCATTGCATGGCCAGTATTTTAATAGCAGCATTGAATGGCCATAGTAATAATAGCGCACTTGAATGGCCCATAGTATATATAGCGCAGCATTGCAATGGCCCATAGTATATATAATGCAGCATTGAATGGCCATTAGTATATAAGCAGCTATTGAATGGCCCATGTATATATAATGCAGCATTGAATGGCCATAGTAATATAGCGCCATTGAGAGGCCCAGTATATAATGCAGCATTGAATGGCCTAGTATAATAGCGCAGCATTAGAATGGCCAATAGTATATCTAGAGCAGTTGAATGGCAATAGTTGCGCAGCATTGGAGGCCCATAGTATCATAATGCAGCACTTGAGAGGCCATTAGCGCAGCAGTATATGGCCATAGTAATAAGCCAGCATTGAATGGCCCATATTATATAGCGCAGCATTGAATGGCCCATGATTTATACGCGCATTGAATGGCCCATAGTATATATACGCGCACAGAATGGCCATAGTATATATGCCGCATTGAATGGCCATAGTAATTATAGGCAGCATTGGAGAGCCCTAGTATATTTGCAGCATGAGAGGGCTCTAAAGCTGCTCTGATAATATACTATGGGCCATTCAATGGGCTATATATAACTATGGGCCATTCATGCTGCGATACTAACTATGGGCACAATGCTGCCCTTATTACTTGGGCCATTCAATGCTACTGAGTGGAATTTGTCAGAAAACCCACACTTTAAACACAAACTGTGCAGAGACTTCAGGATCTCATGGCTTCAGTAATATGGCTGGGATTCTTGTAACAGCACACCACCTCTGCCTGCCTGTCTCTAACTTTCTCCCCCAGACAAGAACCGTCACTACAACGTGACACTGAACAAAGGGCAGATCCCAATAGCAAAGCTGTAAGAAGACAGTGCATGGATGAGACAAGTGAAAGTGAGCTGTGATGGTGCTCTGTGGTCACATGTTCTCCCTTCATTTACATCTCAGCTTCTGGATTGGTGAATGCAATAATGTTTGCTGCTGCGATCCTCTCCTATAGTACTTCAGCACCAGGTTTCCATCCCCCTCCAGCAAAAAGTCCTCCTGGCTTCTCACCTCCCCTCCATCCACCAGGCTGGAGCAGCACAAGGAACGGAGGAGAGCAGAAGACTAGATAACAACGGCTGGCTGGCTGGCCGGGGGAATGGGCCATTCTTACAAGGGGCCTGGAGCTGCAGCTCCATCAGCCCTACGTTAATCCGGCCCTGAAGATAGGCAGCAACTCCGAACCTCAGTGGCAAGCTGATCCACATGGCCAGACAATGTGCAAGCTCCATTGAGAGAGAAAAAAAAATCCTCCTCAGCACCCAGAAAACAGAGGGAAAAAAAATGCAACACACAGGGAAAAAAAAAAAAATCTCTGACAACTCTGACAATCTTTTTTTTTTCCCCACTATTTTTCCCTTCTGTGAGTACCATATCATTTTCAGTTTTGGCCGGTGATACTGTTATGTTTTGGTAGCTGAGGAGAGTAAGCAAAAACGGCAATATAACGAGAGGCTGGAACCTATTGGATTGCAGTAACCTGAACTAACCACACAACTACAGGTAGCCGTGGAGCGTTCCTACGTTGATCCTAGACGCCTCGTCACAGCCTGAGAGATAACTACACCTAAAGGCAGAAAGATGAAAGCTATCTGCCCAGGAGCAGATCCCCAAAGAAAATAGGAAGCCCCCACACATGTAATGGCAGTTAGACAAGAAGAAACACGGACACGACAGAAAATAGAATGAGCAAATGCTGGGGCCCAATCTGTCTACACAGAAAAGTACAGGAAAGGATACTCACTGCAATCCAAAAAAAACCCTAAAAAATACCAGCTCTACTGATTGCAAAAACACCTGTGATCACACAACCTCTACCACCTAAATCAGTTCTCTGGTGTAACAAAACTAAGCCGCAGCCACTGAAAAAACAGGAAAAAGCAAATGAACAAACAACAGTGGCTCCAGATAAACTGAGACGAGCACAAGCCCCCGGAGGGGACCTGGCTGACCTCCACAGAAGTGCAGGGAACAATGCAAAAAGCAAGCACAAAAATAAAAGCAGAAAATTTCTTATCTGATAGCAGAAGATGCAGGTAAGACTCAGCAAGCTTCCAAATGAACCAGGAACCACAATTGAGACAAGAACAATTGATCACTGGCAACCATCATGGGCGGGAACCTCCCTTATATCAGACCAGTCTATGATCCCTGATTGCCACTCCTCGCTGAAAGGTTCAGTACTGTCAGTAACCCCCAGAGGGAGCCTCTGCTCAGAAACCATTTTTAGCACATTCATAACAGAGGCCCAAGAGAAGCATCAGCAGGAGCTTCTCCGGAGAGAGGATGAGCGTCGCTGCTTGGCAGAGGAGCGAGATAAAGTTCTCTGAGAGCTCAAGATAGAGACGGAGACTAATGCCCAGCTCAGAAATTCACGGGAGAAGAAATCCAGCAGGGGAAGTGCCATGCAGATGGCCACACAAGAAATGTCGATGTCTTGGAAAACTGCGCTGACGCTCAGGACGAGGAGGTCCAACAGTATGTTCAAGAAAGGGAGACTTCGCTTTACAAGTGTATAATAGAGGCATCCGAAGACATGCGAAAAGCATGTGCCATTGAGGATGTGCATGAGGCCTTCAGAAAGGCAATAGAAGCATGTAGTGTGAACTGGGCACCAGAGACGAAGCAGTTGGTCATACTGTCAACTAGGGAAGTCACAGTGAAGCGGGTGGCTGTCCTGAGAGATATGCATCTACAATGCCTCCGCACGAAACAGATGATCATGTTGAGGAATAAGGAAGCCGCTCGACGTCTGGAGCAAGCAAGAAAAGCTCAAAGTCGGATGGGATTGGTGGAAGACATAGTTCAAGTGCCCATAGTTCAAGTGCCCAGAGGTCTGATGAGGAAAGTCATCGGAAGGTTTGGGAAAGTGATGCTGGAAATGGTGAATAGGTCCGGTGTGATGAGAGTGAGTATTCCGGCTGATGATGAAGATGGGATGGTTCCATTCCTCGTTGTCGGATCCATGGAGAGCCTTGGGAATATCCGGATGTTCCTGGAGTATTGTGTGTCGTACCTGAAAGAAGTAGAGCAGCTAAGATTGAGAAGGAGCAGATCAACAGAGATCTGCAGGAAATGGGAAGAAGACGGCCCTCACCTTCAACCCGTGGTATAGAGAAGCGAAGAGGTTCGCTTAAGACTGGAAGTCTTCAAGCTGGAGCTAATAGAAGACATAGGGACAGAGTGAAGGACTGCTATCTGGACAATAAAGACCATGGGAGAAATGGCCAGCAGAGAGATAACAGAAGGTGGCCTAATGGAAGAGGTAGAAGCAGTGATGCCTCAGTTAGCTCAGGGCTGAGTGACCTAAACGGGAGACCCTGTAGTGGACGAAATGACAAAGAGTCAAACCAGACAGGACGTATGGGTGCAAGGGAATTGCGAGGCCATACTGACCGCTGGGGATGAGGGTGGTCTGACAAGGGGGCATCGCTATTAAAGGACGTGACGGAGTCGGATGACGGACACCTACAAAATGTTTCAGTAGCAGGGCCCAACTTTGACAGACTGTGTAACTGTCAGAGACGACCAAGAAGAGTCTCTGGTTGGGTAATAGAAAGTGCCAAGCCCCACGGCTTTAAGCAGAGGGGGGGAATATGTGGCATGGCAACTGGTCATGTGATTGATGGCTGGTATGTATCGCAGAGGTGGGTGGCCCTGTGATGGAAGCCTGGGCGTGTTTTGCTCAGCAGATCTACTGCTGAGGGGTTTTTGCTATACATTGTGAGGCTTCCAGGTGACTTGGAGAGATGGGTGGGTCCAGTCACCTACAAACCCACCCAAGGGGTGTGTGTCTGAATACCCAAGATAAAGCTTGTATGTGGTTGTGTATGTTTAAGGACCTATGGTGATGTCATGATCACCTGACCAGTGCATGTGATGTTACCTCACCTGTGGGTGTGGTTACAGGCTATGTAACAGAGGTGTCTTTAGCACATATTAGAGTGTTTTGGGAGTCTGCCAGTGTGGACAGACTTCCATGTGTCCAGGCTGGACACTGCAGAGAGGTCTCTGTGTTAAGAGGGAAGAAGCCTTTCTATGTCTGTGGCTTCAGATAGAGCCTGAGTGCTGGACATTGTACAAGCCTGTGTGCCCACAGGACTAGGAGAGCAGATCTCTGATATGGACATTGTTACTATGTCTGCATGTTATAAAGACTGTTTACCATTTGTGTTGCTGGAATGAAGGTTTGTGAAGCCAATAAACCATATGGACGTTGAAGATAACATGTCTCCTGTCTCCCCTACGCAGCTGAGTGAGTAAAATCCTTTAATTATATATATTTATATATTATATATATATATGTGTCAGTGACAAATACAATTAGTATAGTGTGTGTGCAAAATTATGGACATGTAAAAAATGGCAACAACCCCAAACATCACATATGTGTATATAGTATATCTCTGAAACATATCATGAGCAATACACATGGACGTGGGATAAATAGATAGGAAAACTGTATAGCAAAGCAAAAAACTGAAAGTAAAACAGTCCACTATTCCACCAAAACATTTTTATTAGATAAATAGCATAACACAAAAATACAAAAATAGCACAGGTGCATACCACGCAGGGGAACTGACGGACACAGTGGTGTCAGCATCAAAACGTGAAAAGGGGATCAGAGTCCATCTACCCACCCGAATATATTACTATATAGGAAATGGCATGTCTGGAACAACAACATTCATAAATCATAAGCTAAATAGCAAACAGGTAAGTAACACAGACATGGCAAAGAATACACATACCTAAAATGATAGGGTGAGAGACGGACAGCTGACCCACCCCAACGTACGTTTCGGAGCCTCACTCCTTCCTCAGGGGGCCTAAATTATGGACATGTATTTAATTAATAAATGATTATTTCACTGAAAAAAATGGCGTCCCCCAATAACAGTGATGGCGAACCTATGGCACGCGTGCCAGAGAGGGCACGCAGAGCCCTCTCAGCTGGCACGCGGCCTCGCCTCATCTTTGGTCCCTGACTGCAGCTTCCTGCCTCACACATTGAGCGGCGCGGCCGCGCAGCTGAAAGATGATGTCATCCAGCCGCGACCGTCAGCGCCGCTCTATGTGTGAGAGGAATTGAGAGAGGAAGGAAGCTGCCGGCGCGCGGAGAGGTGAGTGCGGCCACTGTGCCAGTGAAGCTGCTGTGGTGTGTGTGTGTGCGCTGAGTGTGGTCGCTGTGGTGTGTGTGACCGCTGTGGTGTATGTCTGTGTGTGTGTGCTGAGTGTGTCTGCTGTGGTGTGTGTGTGACCGCTATGGTGTGTGTCTGTGTGTGTGTGCTGAGTTATGGCGGTGATAGGGAGAGGGCCTGTGATGGGGAGAGGGCCAGTGATGGGTCAATATAAGAACCCCACCAATAATTTCTGCATGAAGGGGTCATGATGGGGCATTTCTGCATGAAGGGGTCATGATGGGGCATTTCTGCATGAAGGGGTCATGATGGGGCATTTCTGCATGAAGGTGTCATGATGGGGCATTTCTGCATGAAGGGGTCATGATGGGGCATTTTTGCATGAAGGGGATCATGATTGGGCATATCTCTGCATGAAGGGGATCATGATGGGGCACATTTCTGCATGAAGGGGTCATGATTGGGCATATTTCTGCATGAAGGGGATCATGATGGGGCACATTTCTGCATGAAGGGGATCATGATTGGCATATCTCTGCATGAAAGGGATCATGATGGGGCACATTTCTGCATGAAGGGGATCATGATGGGACATATTTCTGCATGAAGGGGTCATGATGGGGCATTTTTGCATCAAGGGGATCATAATGGGGCACATTTCTGCATCAAGGGGATCATGATGGGGCATTTCTGCATGAAGGGGATCATGATGGTGCACATTTCTGCATGAAGGTGGTCATGATGGGGCATATTTCTACATAAAGGGGATCATGATGGGCATATTTCTACATGAAGGGGTCATGATGGGACATATTTCTACATGAAGGGGATCATGATGGTGCATATTTCTGCATGAAGGGGATCATGATGGGGCATATTCTACATGAAGGGGTCATGATGGGGCATATTTCTACATGAAGGGGATAATGATGGGGCATATTTCTGCATGAAGGGGTCATGATGGTGCACATTTCTGCATGAAGGTGGTCATGATGGGGCATATGCACATTGATAATTTAAATTGCCGTGTTGGCACTTCGTCATAAATAATTGGGTTTTAGGTTGCAGTTTGGGCACTCGGTCTCAGAAAGGTTAGCCATCACTGCCCTATAACTTATAGCCAGCAATAGCTATGCAGACAGCTGAGGGCTGATATTTATATCCTAGCAAGGGGTCATGGATATTGGGCAACCCCAGCTACAAACACCAGCTCTCAGCCGCCCCAGAAAAGGCGCACCTGTAAGATGCGCCAATTCTGACACATAGGCCTACTCTTCCACTGCCCTATAGCAGCTGCATATGGGGTAATAGTTGGGGGGGTTAGAAATGAAGACGTGTCATTTAGATGCCCCCATTACTAATCCCATAGTTAAATTGTAAATAAAACACAGACACCCTGAAAAAATTTATTTTATTGAAATAAAGACACAGACTCCTTTATTATTCTTAATTAAACCATACTTACAACCTCTGCTAATTCCCTTCGATTTCCTATAATAAACATAAAAGAATAAAGCGACATATACCATACCTGTCCGGCATTCTGTCCCACGCAGTAATCCATATCTGGGGGATATACAGTTTACAATCAGGACGGTGCTAAGATGCGACTGCCCGGCTGTAAACTACTAGTGAATGAATGAGATGCTGCCAGCATAGCCTCAGTGACTAGCGCTGATGTCACTGAAGCTGCGCTCCCTCACAGGCTGACCTGCGCTGAACTCTGGAGCATGGGAAAATGAACTCACGTTTTCCTACGATCAAGAGTTCAGCGCAGGTCAGGCTGTGAGGGAGTGACATCACCGCTAGTCACTGAAGCTCCGCTCCCTGCATCCCTGCTAGGAAACCACTGCTAAGGACAGGCAACAAGCAGAAGAGGGCTAAAGAACACAAGAAATGGACATTAGACCAGTGGAAATCTGTGCTTTGGTCTGATGAGTCCAAATTTGAGATCTTTGGTTCCAACCACCGTGTCTTTGTGTGACGCAGAAAAGGTGAACGGATGGACTCTACATGCCTGGTTCCCACCGTGAAGCATGGAGGAGGAGGTGTGAAGGTGTGGGGGTGCTTTGCTGGTGACACTGTTGGGGATTTATTTAAAATTGAAGGCATACTAAACCAGCATGGCTACCACAGCATCTTGCAGCGGCATGTTATTACATCCGGTTTGCGTTTAGTTGGTCCATCATTTACTTTTCAACAGGACAATGACCCCAAACACACCTTCAGACTGTGTAAGGGCTATTTGACCAAGTAGGAGAGTGATGGGGACCTGAACCCAATCGAGATGGTTTGGGGTGAGCTGGACCGCAGAGTGAAGGCAAAAGGGCCAACAAGTGCTCAGCATCTCTGGGAACTCCTTCAAGATTGTTGGAAGACCATTTCCGGTGACTACCTCTTGAAGCTCATCAAGAGAATGCAAAGAGTGTGCAAAGCAATAATCAAAGCAAAAGGTGGCTACTTTGAAGAACCTAGAATATAATACATATTTTCAGTTGTTTCACACTTTTTTGTTAAGTATATAAATCCACATGTGTTAATTCATAGTTTTGATGCCTTTAGTGTGAATTTACAATTTTCATAGTCATGAAAATACTGAAAAATCTTTAAATTAGAAGGTGTGTCCAAACTTTTGGTCTGTATATATATATATATATATATATATATATATATATATATATTATAGAAGGCTCAACATGAGCCGAAATGTCGCTCTGATGGGCTATTAAATTTAAGCAACTTTAAACCTCAACTGTGAACGGTGTGCTGTCTCCATTTTTTTGGATATCTATATCTATCTTTCTATCTATTATCTATCTTATCTATCTATTATCTATTCTTCTAACTAGTGTGACAAAGTCACTGGTAAAGTTCTGGCTGGGATACATGTATCACTGAGGTTGTTAGCTTCAGTGATATAAATCTAGGTAAAATGCTCCAACACACTACTGGGAGGAGTTACTCAGCCTTTTTAAGGCCTAGTTTATTTTTGTGAACAGCTGAAGAGTGGGTGGGAGGCTGTTCACCATATCTCCACCCCAGGGTGTGGTTTAGGAGGTAAATAGCCAGCCTTCTGTGTCATTCAGGGTGTGGTGTGTATGGAGATATGAACTTCAGAGCACTGTGTGAAGATAAAGAAAAGTTGGACTTTTTTTTTCCTGAGTGGGCGGATACCCACAAATACATGGACTGTGCTATAAGTTATCTTTTATTTTCCTGTTATGTCAGAAAGGCTGTGTTTGTTTTCATGAACTTTGCATTGGTTTATGCTGTACTTGAATAAACTAGCAGAAGATTCAAACGAGAAACGTTCCTATGTCTACCTCTGTGAGCAGCTGAGTGAGCAAGCCAATCACACTATGTTATCTATCTATCCATGTTTACTTATGTTTGTATCTTCTTTGTGTTCATCGATAATAATTATTGACTGTATTCCATATTCTATAGTAAAGAAGATTATTAGATTTCTTAGAACTGATAACTCTGATGTATTTAAACCTACAGTGCATGCAAAAATGGCTCTATAACCCAGTTATAGAATGAAAATTCTCACGAGTCCAAGTGTATTCAATCTCTGCCCATCCATTTAGCCTAGCTGACAGCAGCAGCTTGTACTGAGCAGTGTGTGATCTCTGCAGAAGCAGGATGGAGGAGGGAAACTGAGGGGGCAGAGATTGAGTTAAACTTTCACAAGGGATTATACAGCATTCTGATGTGGATTTTCAATGTAAGAAACACCTTCCTCATCAGGTGTAAGAAATCTATTTCATAAGGTATGTAGCTTGTATTGTGAAATTTGTCAACCGATTTGCTCTAATGATTAGCAAGCAGTATATGTTTGAGCCCTATTGGCAGCGTGTCATTTTGACATCTACCCTGTGTATATCACCACCAAAATAATTGTATTATTTCATCACCAGAGAAATAGCTTGGCTCTATAACAATTACTACGATACTGCTGTCAGATTTAGTGAGTAATAAGAGGACAGGTAAGGAATAGAAAAAAATAGTGTTGACAAAGGAAGGAAAATGAACAGTAGAGAACAATATTGCTTCTATTATCTGTTGTCTAAATAGAATCATTAGCATCAAGCTGCTTACATTAGTCACACTGATACCTTGATGGCATATAATACAAATTGCAGTCATAAAGTTCCCATCAAAGCTGATTCATAACACCGGATGGGCAGGGGATGTTTTGGAGGCTTTTTAAAAACATCAATTGAGGTTCTGAAATGACATTCAATGAAGAGGCTAAAAACAAAATCACTACAGTTTTCCTTAAGAAGCCACAAGTTATTTCAGCTGTTATGTAAATCACAAAAAGAGGAGGCGGACAACATGTATATGGTGAAAACAAAGCCGTTATCTTTTATGAAAGCTGTCGTACTATAAAATAGAAAAGAATACACACAGAGAATATTGCAAAGTGGCCTTCAGTAGGGGATCTGATGTTCCATTTGTTAACATTAGGGATGAGCGAACGTAATACAAAAATGAAGTTATATGGCCAAATGCCTTTGCTGATAAGAATAATGGCATAGAATGGTCCAGTGAAGTGTGCGCTTAATGAGGATTGCAAAATCTAGATAATGCAGTTGGAGCAAGTTCCAGAGTATGGCAGTGG
>JARQOD010005698.1:0-46652 GCA_033576555.1 Oophaga sylvatica
AAAAATCAGATTAGTACAATATGTGTACAAGATGCCATTGGTATAGTCACTGCCCCAGAAGTTATAGAAAAATCAGATTAGCACAATATGTGTACAAGATGCCTTTGGTATAGTCACTGCCCCAGAAGTTCTAGAAAAATCAGATTAGTACAATATGTGTATGTTTTGACCCGCACCACAATTGTGGTTTACCAGAGCAATGGGGTACTCAGAGCCGAGCCCATGAAGTCTATGGGATTGTTACAGGTAGCGGTGGCTCGGTCTGTGGCCCTGGCGGTCAGGCGTATGTTGGGGGGTATATTTACAGGGGATGGTGTATAACATTCGTGACGCCACCTGTAGTTCTCTGATCACTAAGACCAGCGCTGCTGTAGATCTCTGAGGGGATGATGTGGCAGCTAGATGTCGGGTCCCCTACAGGTGGGACTGGTCCCTCAAAGTCTATGGAATTAATGATGTCGGGTGCAGGTAAATAAATCAGTCTCACACCATCCAGCGTTTTCCATACCTTTTACTTGTCAGATGATAAGGCAGGTCCCAGGGAGGCTGGTCGGGTGGAGGATGTGCTTTGAGGTAACGGCAGAGCAGGTTGGGGGCCTCCTTTACTTTCCAATATGATGAGTTCAAACCTGCATAGAGCCAAGTTCACTCCAATTTCTCCAAAGCTGTACTGCCCGGTCAGTTTTGTGGTCGGAAGTCTTCCTTTGAGAGAGCTGAGTTCCTAATGTTGTCCTGCAGTGACTCAAGGTTCCCACTCTCCCTGACCCCTGTTACGTACCGACACTCCAAGGGCTGCTTTTCTGCGACCTAAGGTCCAGTAAGACTCTGGTTTTTTCTATCTCTACACCCGAAGCTGTAGTGACACTTCAGTCTCCAGTGACCGGAGAATAAATGCCGGATAGTCCAATCCTTAAGGCGCTTCGATAATTCTTTCCTCTGCGCCCTTCGCCCTGCTCGACTCTCAATATCAGCACTGACTAGGCTAGGATAACATTCGGTTATCTGTACTAGCCTCCATTTTGCACTGTCTCTCTGTATCTAACAGGAATCTCGTTTCTCCCACAGGCACTAGTCTGACTTCCTTCACTCTCTCAGGAGAACTACAGACTACTCTACTACAGGACACTCCCCTAGACACCCCTGCTGGGTGTGTCTGAAGTGTATGTGAGTAATGACGAGCTCTTAACCATTACCTCTCCGCACATCCTCCAGGGTACTGTGTGTTTACATACCAGGGCTACACATGTACAAGATGCCATTGGTATAGTCACTGCCCCAGAAGTTATAGAAAAATCAGATTAGTACAATATGTGTACAAGATGCCATGGTATAGTCACTGCCCCATAAGTTATAGAAAAATCAGATTAGTACAATATGTGTACAAGATGCCATTGGTTTGTCCACCACTGCCCCATAAGTTATAGAAAAAATCAGATTAGTAAAATATGTGTACAAGATGCCATTGGTATTGTCACTGCCCATAAGTTATAGAAAAATCAGATTAGTAAAATATGTGTACAAGATGCCATTGGTATAGTCACTGCCCCATAAGTTATAGAAAAATCAGATTAGTACAATATGTGTACAAGATGCCATTGGTACAGTCACTGCCCCATAAGTTATAGAAAATCAGATTAGTACAATATGTGTACAACATGCCATTGGTATCATCACTGCCCCATAAGTTCTAGAAAAATCAGATTAGTACAATATGTGTACAAGATGCCATTGGTATAGTCAACTGCCCCATAAGTTCTAGAAAAATCAGATTAGTACAATATGTGTACAAGATGCCATTGGTATTGTCACTGCCCCATAAGTTCTAGAAAAATCAGATTAGTACAATATGTGTACAAGATGCCATTGGTATAGTCACTGCCCCATAAGTTCTAGAAAAATCAGATTGCACAATATGTGTACAAGATGCCATTGGTATAGTCACTGCCCAAGTTCTAGATAAATCAGATTAGTACAATATGTGTACAACATGCCATTGGTATCATCACTGCCCCATAAGTTCTAGAAAAATCAGATTAGTACAATATGTGTACAAGATGCCATTGGTATAGTCACTGCCCCATAAGTTATAGAAAAATCAGATTAGTACAATATGTGTACAAGATGCCATTGGTATTGTCAACTGCCCCATAAGTTCTAGAAAAATCAGATTAGTACAATATGTGTACAAGATGCCATTGGTATCGTCACTGCCCCAGAAGTTCTAGAAAAAATCAGATTAGTACAATTATGTGTACAAGATGCCATTGGTATAGTCACTGCCCCAGAAGTTATAGAAAAATCAGATTAGTACAATATGTGTACAAGATGCCATTGGTATTGTCACTGCCCCAGAAGTTCTAGAAAAATCAGATTAGTACAATATGTGTACAACATGCCATTGGTATTGTCACCACTGCCCCATAAGTTATAGAAAAATCAGATTAGTAAAATATGTGTACAAGATGCCATTGGTATAGTCACTGCCCCAGAAGTTATAGAAAATCAGATTAGTACAATATGTGTACAAGATGCCATTGGTATAGTCACTTGCCCCAGAAGTTATAGAAAAATCAGATTAGTACAATATGTGTGCAAGATGCCATTGGTATTGTCACTGCCCCATAAGTTCTAGAAAAATCAGATTAGTACAATATGTGTACAACATGCCATTGGTATTGTCACTGCCCCATAAGTTCTAGAAAAATACAGATTAGCACAATATGTGTACAAGATGCCATTGGTATAGTCACTGCCCCAGAAGTTATAGAAAAATCAGATTAGTACAATATGTGTACAAGATGCCATTGGTATAGTCACTGCCCCATAAGTTATAGAAAAATCAGATTAGTACAATATGTGTACAAGATGCCATTGGTATTGTCACTGCCCCATAAGTTCTAGAAAAATCAGATTAGTACAATATGTGTACAAGATGCCATTGGTATTGTCACTGCCCCATAAGTTATAGAAAAATCAGATTAGTACAATATGTGTACAACATGCCATTGGTATTGTCACCACTGCCCCTAAGTTATAGAAAAATCAGATTAGTAAAATATGTGTACAAGATGCCATTGGTATAGTCACTGCCCAGAAGTTATAGAAAAATCAGATTAGTACAATATGTGTACAACATGACCATCGTATTGTCACTCCCCCAGAAGTTATAGAAAAATCAGATTAGTACAATATGTGTACAAGATCCATTGGTTCGTCACTGCCCCAGAAGTTATAGAAAATCAGATTAGTACAATATGTGTACAAGATGCCATTGGTATAGTCACTGCCCAGAAGTTATAGAAAAATCAGATTAGTACAATATGTGTGCAAGATGCCATTGGTATCATCACTGCCCCATAAGTTCTAGAAAAATCAGATTAGCACAATATGTGTATAAGATGCCATTGGTATAGTCACTGCCCCATAAGTTATAGAAAAATCAGATTAGTACAATATGTGTACAACATGCCATTGGTATCATCACTCCCCCATAATTTTCTAGAAAAATCAGATTAGTACAATATGTGTACAAGATGCCATTGGTATAGTCACTGCCCAGAAGTTCTAGAAAAATCAGATTAGTACAATATGTGTACAAGATGCCATTGGTATCGTCACTGCCACATAAGTTCTAGAAAAATCAGATTAGTACAATATGTGTACAACATGCCATTGGTATCATCACTGCCCCATAAGTTCTAGAAAAATCAGATTAGTAAAATATGTGTACAAGATGCCATTGGTATAGTCACTGCCCCAGAAGTTATAGAAAAATCAGATTAGTACTATATGTGTACAAGATGCCATTGGTATAGTCACTGCCCCATAAGTTATAGAAAAATCAGATTAGTACAATATGTGTACAAGATGCCATTGGTATCATCACTGCCCCATAAGTTATAGAAAAATCAGATTAGTAAAATATGTGTACAAGATGCCATTGGTATAGTCACTGCCCCAGAAGTTATAGAAAAATCAGATTAGTACAATATGTGTACAAGATGCCATTGGTATTGTCACTGCCCCATAAGTTCTAGAAAAATCAGATTAGCACTGTCATGGAAATATATATGTCTTCCATATATATTCAAAGTATATTCACATATATGTATTCACAGTTCACAGTTAGATAGATCTCACTTGCTAAAAAAACCTTGTGCTCACATATTTCTAGGCCAGATATAATCAGTCGTTTTAAAGAAATCTGGCCTCCATAAGACCTTCGTAAAGGAACAAATGCATGAAGTACAAAATGTCCTATTAGATATCTGTTGTTTACATTATAGTTATGCAAGGCAACTAGGTTACAAGAATATAAACAATAATTCTGCAACTTCAGCTCTTTTAATCAAATTATCATATTTACACTAGAACAGCCAATAATCTAGCAGCTTTTTAATTGTATGTTAATTGACTAACCAGCCCCTTTTTGAAAACGTATAAAACCTTGAATGAATAATAAATGTATGTCTTTGACGAACTGTTATACTGACACTTTCGTGTGGACAGTCTCATTTCGTTCTGAGCGCTCAAAAAGACATTATATAGAGATTTGGACATGGCAAGCAGCAAACACAGGATATTTTTATCCTAATTAAAATCTCCATATCAGTTGGCGCCTGCACTCGGGTCATTGGACGAAACGCACGAGGACTCGGCCGACCGGGAGAGACGGGGGTGTTGGCCCTGGCCTTGGCACACGGGACGGAGACTGCAGCTCCATCAGTAAGGTAAGAAAACTTTGTCATCTTACCTGAATGTTCCCTGTGCCTAGTCCTAGCCTACACTTCCAGCCGGTCGGACGTGGTCATCACCGCATTCCCAGGTTGTGTAAAAAGTCCATACCCTTATCCAAAACCCTGGGATATAAGCCGAGTTGGTTGCTGCTGTGCTGTATATGTTTCATGTTTTATGTGAACCGGGAGAAAGTTGGAACGGTGACTGTGTTTTTGCTTGCTGATCTCTGGGGCTGTATAGCAAAAAACAATTGCTGCATAAGTTCCCGCAGTAAACTTTCACGCACCGGGAGGCCATCCAGTCAAATCAGACGTGGAGGGCGGGAGCTTTGTTTTGGAAAAGTCCACGCAGATATTCTTCACACATTGGAGGGAGGTTATCCCAAAAAATCCAGTTGTGGAAGCGAGGGCTTTGTTCGGTTAAGTTTCTGCAGTAAAACTTTCACGCACTGGGAGGCCATCCCAGTCAAATCAGACGTGAAGGGCAGAAGCTTTGTTTGGATAAGTTCTCACAATAATTGTCCACGCATCGGGAGGCCATCCCAGTCAAATCAGACGTGGATAGTGAGAATTTTGATGAAGGCTATTGCAGATTACTGTGACCGGCGACCGGCCAGGGCTACGGTACAGAGCGATAGAACCTTGAGCCTCACCGCGCTCAGTGCAATTGGTGAGTTATCAGTTACCAGAGCAGCTTGTATGTGTCACAGATCATCAAAAGAGGGATTCGTATTCTCCCGGGTGTCTGTCTCATTGTCTGTATCAGGTACTGTCGCTTTAAATCACATCTCCGTGCGCTCTGTCAGTAACTCATTCAGAGCAGTGTGCTGGCTGCAGCAGCGAGAAAACCCCTTTGACCCCCCTCCTCTGCTAATCACGTTATCAGGCATTCTGTTTCTTGGCTTTGATTTTTATTTTTTAAGCTAGTTTTTTTGGCTACAGGTTTTAACGTGAAAATTATCAGGCATTCAGACTGAACTATATTCATTTTTTGCTATTCTGAGGAATAATAATTTTTTTTTTTTTTGTTACGTGATTTCAGTGCCTATAGAGACAGCAAGCAGAGATATAAGGAAGGGAGGGGGGAAGCAGCCAGCTGACATTCCAGAGATTTTTAATTAGCTGTTTTAGTAACAAGGGTTGTTTTTCAGAGTTTTATGATTAATACGGTTTTTCTTTTCTCCCCTTTTTGGTGAATTTATTTTTTTTTTATGTTTACTTTTTCTAGAGTTTTTTACTAAATCTAACTTTTGTTTTTAAATTTTTTCTTTTAAGTACATTTTTGAATGATTTTGGAGAGATTTTTTCTCTAGAGCTTTATTTCTCCAGCCATTTTTTTTTCTACAAGCTTGCTTTACAACAAGGTCACATAGATAAGGAGAATTACAGGCTGTGGGAGAGAGCAGACACAAACTACGCAGTGGTCTGAGTAGCCCCACCCGTCGGGCATTCGGCGAGGAAATTTGTTGAATATGTTTTTTGGAATAGACACAGTACGTAAGAATCGAAGGGCTAGGCATGTGAATAGAATGTCAGAGTACGTGAGAAGCAAATAGACAGGCAGCCTTTACGCTGCATAATGAAATGTTTTTTCTTGTTTTTTGTTATTTGAAAGGTAACGGGAAAGTTTAATAGATTACCATCTGCTATAAAAGAGCAGCGGTGCATCGTGTAAAAGATACAGCAAGTTAATCTGAACGGACCAGGAAGTGATTTTTTTTTTTTTTTATGTGAATAAGTTTGAAAAGGTGTTAAATCATCTGTGAGAAAAAGATCACGGACATGTCACAAGAGCAGAATTCAGAGTCACACACATCACATGTCCATCATGTGGAGACACGGGACAGGTGTAGGCTGCTCTCATTGAGTAAGGAGCCTTGTACAGGGAAAAACGCTCCCCGCCTCTCTCCACAGGGAGAAGGCATTTTTGTTTCAACCATCCCCTCTCAAGAGTCACAGGGGGGACTCCCCCTCCATCTTTCTTCTCTCCCTCCCCTCCTCTTTCTCTCGCTCCTCCCTCACACCTCCCTTCTCTTCCTCTTTTTTCTACTTCCTCATCAACTGTGTCAACGCCCAATCCAAGCAATGTGGTGTCCCTGTATTCAGTGTTTCCAGAACAGGGCACTTTGTCTATCCCAAGCACAGTACAAACATTGCCAGTCATTATATCAGGAGAAGAAAGTACAGATCTCCCTACACAAAACGCTACATGTAGCCCCCAGACACAACAGTCCACTGCTAAGGCTTCACAGGGGAGTGGTATAGCTACAGGGCTGCTAGCATGGAACCATGACACTGATCCACCGCAGCCTCAGCAAGGAAGTGGGAAATCCCCATGCAGCAAGACAACTTTAAAGCCCAAATCTCACCCAGTGTATGCACCAAGTACACCATGTCACTTCTTATCTGATGAAGATGAAGATGCAACGTCACACATGCTGCCCAATACTAGGGAAGAAAACACACAAGCACCAATAGAGCAGGGACAGGTAGAGGCACCATCCTATGAGCCCTTCATCCAAGCCAGGTGATCAGTATGCTGCCAGACCCAGGGATACACCCCATGCCATTTTGCCAAAAAATGCAGCAGATCCAGCGAACGTATGCAGCAGCCTGGACTGATCTCTGGACCGTAATGGAAATAAAAGCAGGTGATGCATTCTGGCCAATTATGAGAGAACACTTCAAGCTTCCAACAGAGTTAGATGCGTATGCCTGGGAGACAGGACCAAAGCTAATTGAGCAACTCAGAGAATGGGCCAAAAGCAGACTGACAGGACAAACTCTCAGCCTACATGTCACGAGTCAAGACAAGACAGAGTCTGTGGAGAAGTTCCATGACAGAGTAATGCAAGTGTTTCAAGAGTTGGGCCTCATTACCCATGATCAGACACACAGACGGATGTTGGCACAGGCTTTTGTGCATGGACTGAGAGAACCAATCAGGAAACCACTGGTAGCAGCCAGGCCTGAGTACACGTCAATAGCAATGGACACCCTGCTCACAGCAGCAAAAAGGATTGAGTCCCGCCGGGACAGAAGGAATGTCAAGTGTTACAACTGTGGCAAGCTTGGCCATTACCGGAACCGCTGCAGAGAACCCCTACGACCCACCACTTTGTCTAGAGAAGCAAGCCAAGGAAGAAACACAGAAAGCAGTGAAGAACCCCGTCCATAGGACAAGAGCACACCAAGTCCACAAGGAACCCCACCAGTGGGACCAATATCCTGAGAGTGGATGGCGTAGTCATATATTTTCTTGTGGAACTCCGCAACCTCACCTACCTATCAGAATCTTCTGCTTCCTGCATGGGAATTGATGGTCAAGTCAGATATTTCCAGATTATGAAGCCCCTGAGCGTGTGGACTCAGCCAGAACACTCCATCATGTCCCAGTTTGTTGTGTAAAAAACCTGCACCCTCAACCTATTGGGAGTGGACCTACTGCAGAAGCTGAAAGCGACCAGAGTGTTCCAGGAAGATGGGACCATGACACTTTCTTCACCCCTGACCCAAGAAGAAACAGGAACCTCAAACAACCACACTGCAGACCTATCACAGGAGGTGCTGGACATAGTACCAGAAAAGCCACTCCATCACCCAGAGTCAAGATGTCTCTGACCAACTGAAGGTCTAAGTGAACTCGCCTAAGAAGACGGCCTGAGAACTTTGACATTGGCCAGGATATTCAACTCAAGAAGGACTCTACTCGCTTCATGGAATGGCAACACCTCATCCAGCTCTAACGCCAGAGGTTCATCTTTGCAAGCACTAGGAGTGCCCCCTGCAATCAACCAGTTCACCCAGGCCCTAGACCGGAAAAAGGCCACCCAGCTCTTCAAACTTGTGCACAAATACTGATCTGAGACCGAGCTGGAGAAAAAGAAACTACTAATGGCCCGTGCTGAGAAAAAAGCAGCCGTTTAAGGAGACGTCCCAACAAGAAGACCCCCTGTGACCAGAACAGGTGCTAACACAGTAACTGTCTTGGTGGAGAACAAGAAAGCCAGCTGGTCGTCATCTCTCATGATGTGGATCCTAGTAGACGGCTTGTTTTCCCGCCAGCTCTGCACCAGCAGATGGGAGTCCCCTGCCGCATACTGAAGGACAAGGCCAAACTGGGCTGCCTCGCCCATCGGAATCAATCCCAGCTTTCCACAGTGAAGAAAAAGACTGTAAACCACACTGAGTTCAGAATGGTGCAAGGCCTGGAGGCCGCGAAAGAGGCTACGGTATTTGAAACCCCAACAGTGCTGAACCATCACACTCTGCTCTCAAGAGTCCCAGTCACCGCAACGGTATTCACGATGATCAACCTGGCCAGTACCTTCTTCAGTGTTTCCCCTCCACCTGGAGGCCTGCTTTCATGCACCAGTGCAGTGCATATGGACAGTGTTGTCTCAAGGTGCTCAAAACAAGCCCTTCAAGTTTCACCAAGACAATGTCCTCCATCCTCATCAACTGGATTGCAGAATATGCAAGAGTCACTCTTCTACAACACGTGGATGACTTTCTCTTTTGTGTGGTTGACATCGACACCTGCACAGTCTATTTCCTTGTCTCTCCTACTCTACCTGGAAGAACAGCAACGCAAGGTCTGGAAGAACAAAGTCCAGTGATGCCAGAAGCAAGTTACATCCCTGGGACACTGTATTGCCCACAAGACGAAACACATGTCAAAAGACTGGAAGACCACTGTGGAGAATATGGCTCCCCCAACAACTCCAAGAATGCTACAGGCCTTCCCTGGTCTAGTGTCGTATTGCAGAACCTGGATCCTGATGCCTCAGTCCTAATGCAGCCTCTGTGCGCTTACATCAACGCAACCCCGCTCCTTCTATCAGACGCAGCCTTCAACCCATTCAGGAGATTGGAAGAACTCCACAGTCTCAGCGCCAATACCAGGCCTACCTGACTATGAAAAGTCTTTCCGTCTACCTGATGGAAGAAAGAAGATCATACTATTGGAGTCCTGGCACGGATTCACGGGGGAAAACAGAGACTTTTAGGCTGCCTCTCAGCCCGCTTGGATCCAGTTGCAAGAAGAACACCCTCCTGCCTGATGGCAGTATCTGCAGCACACACCCTCCTGGACAAGGTTGCTGAAATCACTCTTGGACAGCCACTGGAAACTCTCACTCCACATGACATCTTGGCAATCTTCAATCAAGCTCAACCAACAGTAATCTCTCCACCGCCAGGCATCTTTGTGGCGCCTCTATTGCCTTTGTCTCATAATGTCAATGTCTCCAGACCTACAGTCCTCAGCCCGGCCACTCTACTCCCACTCCCAAGGGGGGATACTTGGATGGCTCCAGAAGAAGTTTCAACACAGGAAGTGCAGTGACCAGCAATCAAGAAATCCTGTGGTCCAGAAGTCTGTCACCTAGCCTGTCAGCCCAGGAAGCAGAATTGATAGCGCTGACAAAGGCCTGCCAGATGGCAGAAGGCAAGACTGCAAACATCTACACGGACTACAGGTACTCGCATGGCATAGCACACGACTTTAGACCCATCTGGGCTACAAGGGACTTCATCACAGCAAACGGGACAACCGTGAAGCATCATGGAGCCTTCAGGGACCTACTGGGTATACTCAAACTTCCAAAATGGTGGCAATTTGAAAAATCAAAGTGCATGGAAAACTGAGAACAGAAGAGGCGTGAGGCAATAAATGGCGGACATGGCAGCCAAAGAAGCAGCCAAAGGAAGACAATATGGAGAAGTGGGAGAGGTCGTAGAGCCGGACGGCTACTACATGACGACTGAAGACAAGAAACCTGACAAAGAGACGTCCTGGGATCTGCTCAAGAAGTTACAAGACCAAGCTTCAAAAGGAGAAGAAGAGCTGAATGCGAAAAAAAAGCAACACGTGAAGAAGGAAGGCTATCAATAATAGACTTCAAACTCTGCCCACCACAAAGTATGCACCCTATGGTGGTCCAATGGGTACATGGACCCACATCCACATATCAAAGACTCAGATGAATGATCTGATTGGTGCTTACTGGTTCGCTTCAGGGATCTCCACCCTAACAGCCAAATTCACCAGCAGCTGTCTGACCTGCGGCAAATGCAAGCCTGGACGTATGGAAGAAAGACCCCCTCACCTCATCTGGAAAGACCACTCTACCAGCTTCAAAGGATCCAGATAGACCACATCCAGATATCGCCAAGTGAAGGATTCAAATACCCCATTGTGGTCAAAAGAAGAATTTTCAAGATGAACAGAAGCCTTCCAAGTCAGCAAAGACTACTGCAACGAAGCTACTTTCGGAAAATAGTGTGCAGATACGGGGTTCCAGAAATGATAGAAAGTGATCAGGGACTCGCATTCACAGCAAATCTGACACACAAGACCCGATTAGCAGTAGGGTCAGATTTAGGCCTACACACTCCTTACCACCCCCAGAGCAGCAGGAAGGTAGAAAAAAATGAACAAAACACTTAAGAATAGAATGCTGAAAAATTTCCCAAGAGACACGCAAACCATGGCATGACACACTCCCTATTGCACTGTTTAGCGTAAGGCACACTCCCAGAGACCCAGAAAAGCTGTTTCGTGCCTGCATCTTCCGCTAACAGATAAGACATTTTCTTCTTTTAGTTTTTTGGTGCCTGCATTTTGTCCTGCACTTCTGTGGGGGTCTGCCGGGTCCCCTTCGGGGGCTTATGCTTCTCTCAGTTTAGTTCAGCCACTGTTTGTTCATTTGCCTTTTCCAGTTTTTTCAGTGGTTGCTGTTTAGTTTTTGTTACACCAGAGAACTAATTTAGGTGGTAGAGGTCGTGTGATCTCAGGTGTTTTTGTAATTAGTAGAGTTGGTACTTTTCAGGGTTTTTTGGGGTTGCAGTAAGTGCCTTTCCTATCCTCTTCTATCTAGACAGATTGGGCCCCAGCGTTTGCTCATACTATTTTCTGTCTGTGTCTGTATTTCCTCTTGTCTAACCGCCATTACATGTTTGGGGGCTTTCTATTATCTTTGGGGATCTGCTCCGGGGCAGATAGCTTTCCTTTTTCTATCTTTAGGTGTAGTTAGCTTCTCAGGCTGTGACGAGGCGTCTAGGACCAACGTAGGAAAGCTCCACGGCTGCCTTTAGTTGTGGTGGTTAGTCAGGGTACTGCAATCCCATAGATTCCAACCTCTCTGGTGTATTGCTTTTTTGCCTGCTCTCCTCAGCTACCAAATCATAACACTTATGTAATTGAATTGGTCAAAAACTAATGTCCATTCTCGAGTTTTTCTCCTCACTGCCAGATTTGATGATCCTGTCCAAGAGCCCCAGATGACATCAACCTCTGTGTAACTAGAGGGAAAGCCTGTTTGAATCCACGTATCGCATTGCAAGGAAGCTCCCATACCAGGAGAGACACCTAAGCCATGAAGGATGTCGTGGATGCTCTGACTGACCAGACAGATGACCAGATGACCTACCTGATGAGTTCAAGGCCAGAGACCAAGTTAAAGCAGGATTTGAGTCACTATTGCCACTAGTAACTATAAACAAAAATGTTGATTGGATAAATTACATCTATTATAACCAGCAGAGATTTGTTAACTTCACCATAGATGCTGTAAAAGGTTTGGCAGCACAGTTAGGCCCCACTTCCATTATGGCATTCCAGAATAGAATGGCTTTGGATATGATTCTAGCTGAGAAAGGAGGTGTTTACAAAATGATCAAAGACACCTGTTGCACCTACATCCCAGACAACACTGGCCCAAATGGTAAAGTCACAATGGCAATACAGAAACTTACTGAGTTATCAGAGGAACTGTAACAGAACTCAGGTGTCACTGACCCATGGGATCGATACTTTGGGTGGATGAGTGGGTGGCAGAAAATGTTGGCACAGGTTGGGACAGCCATTATGGGGGTTCTCATTTTTGCATTAATTACTGGTTGCTGTGTTATTCCTTGTATCCGCAGGATAATGGAAAAAACTGTTCAGGAGACAACCAATTTGATGCCACTCACCATCTTGGACCTCGCACCAGTCCGGATGGAACTGCCTGGCTTGACCAGATCTCCGAACTACCTCCAGACTGAGAATACACATCCTTGATGAAACATCATATCAACTATGAGATTATGATTGCAAACACATAAACCCCCGACAGGGACAGTCCTCCTGACCGCCCATTTGCGAAAAGTCTGTATTCGGTGGGGGAGGCATGTACTAGGGGTGTCTCAACTCACCGGCAGCATAAAAGAGTTGCAGCGCTTTGGGCCAGGAGCAGGTTTTTAGGGCAAGTGGTATCTAAGGGGGGACTGTCATGGAAATATATATGTCTTCCATATATATTCAAAGTATATTCACATATATGTATTCACAGTTCACAGTTAGATAGATCTCACTTGCTAAAAAAACCTTGTGCTCACATATTTCTAGGCCAGATATAATCAGTCGTTTTAAAGAAATCTGGCCTTCATAAGACCTTCGTAAAGGAACAAATGCATGAAGTACAAAATGTCCTATTAGATATCTGTTGTTTACATTATAGTTATGCAAGGCAACTAGGTCACAAGAATATAAACAATAATTCTGCAACTTCAGCTCTTTTAATCATAATTTTCATATTTACACTAGAACAGCCAATAATCTAGCAGCTTTTAATTGTATGTTAATTGACTAACCAGCCCCTTTTTGTAAACGTATAAAACCTTGAATGAATAATAAATGTATGTCTTTGACGAACTGTTATACTGACACTTTCGTGTGGACAGTCCTCATTTCGTTCTGAGCGCTCAAAAAGACATTATATAGAGATTTGGACATGGCAAGCAGCAAACACAGAAGGATATTTTTATCCTAATTAAATTTCCATATCAGCACAATATGTGTACAAGATGCCATTGGTATTGTCACTGCCCCATAAGTTATAGAAAAATCAGATTAGTACAATATGTGTACAAGATGCCATTGGTATTGTCACTGCCCCATAAGTTATAGAAAAATCAGATTAGTACAATATGTGTACAAGATGCCATTGGTATCATCACTGCCCCATAAGTTATAGAAAAATCAGATTAGTAAAATATGTGTACAAGATGCCATTGGTATAGTCACTGCCCCATAAGTTATAGAAAAATCAGATTAGTACAATATGTGTACAAGATGCCATTGGTATTGTCACCACTGCCCCATAAGTTATAGAAAAATCAGATTAGTACAATATGTGTACAACATGCCATTGGTATCATCACTGCCCCATAAGTTCTAGAAAAATCAGATTAGTACAATATTGTGTACAAGATGCCATTGGTATTGTCACCACTGCCCCATAAGTTATAGAAAAATCAGATTAGTAAAATATGTGTACAAGATGCCATTGGTATAGTCACTGCCCCATAAGTTATAGAAAAATCAGATTAGTACAATATGTGTACAAGATGCCATTGGTATAGTCACTGCCCCATAAGTTATAGAAAAATCAGATTAGTACAATATGTGTACAACATGCCATTGGTATCATCACTGCCCCATAAGTTCTAGAAAAATCAGATTAGTACAATATGTGTACAAGATGCCATTGGTATAGTCACTGCCCCATAAGTTACAGAAAAATCAGATTAGTAAAATATTGTACAAGATGCCATTGGTATAGTCACTGCCCCATAAGTTATACAAAAAATCAGATTAGTACAATATGTGTACAACATGCCGTTGGTATCATCACTGCCCCATAAGTTCTAGAAAAATCAGATTAGTACAATATGTGTACAAGATGCCATCGGTATAGTCACTGCCCCATAAGTTATAGAAAAATCAGATTAGTACAATATGTGTACAAGATGCCATTGGTATAGTCACTGCCCCAGAAGTTATAGAAAAATCAGATTAGTACAATATGTGTACAAGATGCCATTGGTATAGTCACTGCCCCAGAAGTTATAGAAAAATCAGATTAGTACAATATGTGTACAAGATGCCATTGGTATCATCACTGCCCCATAAGTTATAGAAAAATCAGATTAGTACAATATGTGTACAAGATGCCATTGGTATAGTCACTGCCCCATAAGTTCTAGAAAAATCAGATTAGCACAATATGTGTACAAGATGCCATTGGTATTGTCACTGCCCCATAAGTTCTAGAAAAATCAGATTAGCACAATATGTGTACAAGATGCCATTGGTATTGTCACCACTGCCCCATAAGTTATAGAAAAATCAGATTAGTACAATATGTGTACAAGATGCCATTGGTATAGTCACTGCCCCATAAGTTATAGAAAAATCAGATTAGTACAATATGTGTACAAGATGCCATTGGTATAGTCACTGCCCCATAAGTTATAGAAAAATCAGATTAGTACAATATGTGTACAAGATGCCATTGGTATTGTCACCACTGCCCCATAAGTTATAGAAAAATCAGATTAGTACAATATGTGTACAAGATGCCATTGGTATTGTCACTGCCCCATAAGTTCTAGAAAAATCAGATTAGCACAATATGTGTACAAGATGCCATTGGTATTGTCACTGCCCCATAAGTTCTAGAAAAATCAGATTAGAACAATATGTGTACAAGATGCCATTGGTATCATCACTGCCCCAGAAGTTCTAGAAAAATCAGATTAGTACAATATGTGTACAAGATGCCATTGGTATAGTCACTGCCCCAGAAGTTATAGAAAAATATTAGATTAGTACAATATGTGTACAAGGATGCCATTGGTATAGTCACTGGCCCAAAGTTTAAGAAAAATCAGATTAGTACAATATGTGTACAAGATGCCATTGGTATAGTCACTGCCCCATAAGTTCTAGAAAAATCAGATTAGTACAATATGTGTACAAGATGCCATTGGTATAGTCACTGCCCCATAAGTTATAGAAAAATCAGATTAGCACAATATGTGTACAAGATGCCATTGGTATAGTCACACTGCCCCATAAGTTATAGAAAAATCAGATTAGTACAATATGTGTACAAGATGCCATTGGTATTGTCACTGCCCCATAAGTTTAGAAAAATCAGATTAGTACAATATGTGTACAAGATGCCATTGGTATAGTCACTGCCCATAAGTTCTAGAAAAATCAGATTAGTACAATATGTGTACAACATGCCATTGGTATAGTCACTGCCCCATAAGTTCTAGAAAAATCAGATTAGCACAATATGTGTACAAGATGCCATTGGTATGTCACTGCCCCATAAGTTCTAGAAAAATCAGATTAGCACAATATGTGTACAAGATGCCATTGGTATAGTCACTGCCCCAGAAGTTATAGAAAAATCAGATTAGTACAATATGTGTACAAGATGCCATTGGTATCATCACTGCCCCAGAAGTTCTAGAAAAATCAGATTAGTACAATATGTGTACAAGATGCCATTGGTATAGTCACTGCCCCAGAAGTTATAGAAAAATCAGATTAGTAAATATGTGTACAAGATGCCATTGGTATAGTCACTGCCCCAGAAGTTATAGAAAAAATCAGATTAGTACAATATGTGTACAAGATGCCATTGGTATTGTCACCATGCCCCATAAGTTATAGAAAAATCAGATTAGTACAATATGTGTACAACATGCCATTATAGTCACTGCCCCATAATTATAGAAAAATCAGATTAGTAAAATATGTGTACAAGATGCCATTGGTATAGTCACTGCCCCATAAGTTATAGAAAAATCAGATTAGTACAATATGTGTACAAGATGCCATTGGTATAGTCACTGCCCCATAAGTTATAGAAAAATCAGATTAGTACAATATGTGTACAAGATGCCATTGGTATAGTCACATGCCCCATAAGTAATAGAAAAATCAGATTAGTACAATATGTGTACAAGATGCCATTGGTATTGTCACCACTGCCCCATAATTATAGAAAAATCAGATTAGTACAATATGTGTACAACATGCCATTATAGTCACTGCCCCATAAATTATAGAAAAATCAGATTAGTAAAATATGTGTACAAGATGCCATTGGTATAGTCACTGCCCCATAAGTTATAGAAAAATCAGATTAGTACAATATGTGTACAAGATGCCATTGGTATAGTCACTGCCCCATAAGTTATAGAAAAATCAGATTAGTACAATATGTGTACAAGATGCCATTGGTATAGTCACTGCCCCATAAGTTATAGAAAAATCAGATTAGTACAATATGTGTACAAGATGCCATTGGTATAGTCACTGCCCCAAAGTTATAGAAAAATCAGATTAGTACAATATGTGTACAAGATGCCATTGGTAATGTCACTGCCCCATAAGTTATAGAAAATCAGATTAGTACAATATGTGTACAAGATGCCATTGGTATAGTCACTGCCCCAGAAGTTATAGAAAAATCAGATTATACAATATGTGTACAAGATGCCATTGGTATAGTCACTGCCCCAAAGTTATAGAAAAATCAGATTAGTACATATGTGTACAAGATGCCATTGGTATAGTCACTGCCCCATAAGTTATAGAAAAATCAGATTAGTACAATATGTGTACAAGATGCCATTGGTATAGTCACTGCCCCAGAAGTTATAGAAAAATCAGATTATACAATATGTGTACAAGATGCCATTGGTATAGTCACTGCCCCAGAAGTTATAGAAAAATCAGATTAGTACAATATGTGTACAAGATGCCATTGGTATAGTCACTGCCCCATAAGTTATAGAAAAATCAATTAGTACAATATGTGTACAAGATGCCATTGGTATAGTCACTGCCCCAGAAGTTATAGAAAAATCAGATTAGTACAATATGTACAAGATGCCATTGGTATATCACTGCCCCAGAAGTTATAGAAAAATCAGATTATACAATATGTGTACAAGATGCCATTGGTATAGTCACTGCCCCATAAGTTATAGAAAAATCAGATTAGTACAATATGTGTACAAGATGCCATTGGTATAGTCACTGCCCAAAGTTATAGAAAAATCAGATTAGTACAATATGTGTACAAGATGCCATTGGATATTCACTGCCCCAAAGTTATAGAAAAATCAGATTAGTACAATATGTGTACAAGATGCCATTGGTATAGTCACTGCCCCAAAGTTATAGAAAAATCAGATTAGTACAATATGTGTACAAGATGCCATTGGTATTGTCACTGCCCCATAAGTTAATAGAAAAATCAGATTAGTACACATATGTGTACAAGATGCCATTGGTATAGTCACTGCCCCAGAAGTTATAGAAAAATCAGATTAGTACAATATGTGTACAAGATGCCATTGGTATGTCACTGCCCCATAAGTTATAGAAAAATCAGATTAGTACAATATGTGTACAAGATGCCATTGGTATAGTCACTGCCCCAAAGTTATAGAAAAATCAGATTAGTACAATATGTGTACAAGATGCCATTGGTATAGTCACTGCCCCAAAGTTAAAAAACAGATTAGTACAATATGTGTACAAGATGCCTTGTATATCACTGCCCATAAGTTAGAAAAATCAGATTAGTACAATATGTGTACAAGATGCCATGGTATAGTCACTGCCCCAAAGTTATAGAAAAATCAGATTAGTACATATGTGTACAAATGCTTGGTATCACACTGCCCCATAATTAGAAAAATCAGATTAGTACAATATGTGTAAAATGCCATTGGTATAGTCACTGCCCAAAGTATAGAAAATCAGATTAGTACAATATGTGTACAAGATGCCATTATAGTCACTGCCAGAAGTTATAGAAAAATCAGATTAGTACAATATGTGTACAAGATGCATTGGTATGTCACTGCCCCATAAGTTATAGAAAAATCAGATTAGACAATATGTGTACAAGATGCCATGTATTGTCACTGCCCTAAGTTCAGAAAAATCAGATTAGACATAGTGTACAAGATGCCATGTATTGTCCACTGCCCTAAGTTATAGAAAAATCAGATTAGTAAATATGTGTACAAGATGCCATTGGTATTGTCACTGCCCCAAAGTTAAGAAAAATCAGATTAGTACAATATGTGTACAAGATGCCATTGGTATTGTCACTGCCCCATAAGTTCTAGAAAAATCAGATTAGTACAATATGTGTACAAGATGCATTGGTATTGTCACTGCCCCATAAGTCTAGAAAAATCAGATTAGCACAATATGTGTACAAGATGCCATTGGTATCGTCACTGCCCATAAGTTATAGAAAAATCAGATTATACATATGTGTACAAGATGCATTGGTATCGTCACTGCCCAAAGTTATAGAAAATCGATTAGTACAATATGTGTACAAGATGCATTGGTATAGTCACTGCCCCAGAAGTTATAGAAAATAGATTAGTACAATATTGTACAAGATGCCATTGTATAGTCACTGCCATAAGTTTAGAAAATCAGATTAGTACAATTGTGTACAAGATGCATTGGTATAGTCACTGCCCCAGAAGTTTAGAAAATCAGATAGTACAATAGTGTACAAGATGCATTGGTATTGTCACTGCCCAAAGTTATAGAAAAATCAGATAGTACAATAGTGTACAATGCTGGTATGTCACTGCCCCATAAGTTATAGAAAAATCAAAAAATCAGATTAGTACAATATGTGTACAAGATGCCATTGGTATTGTCACTGCCCATAAGTTGTAAGAAAAATCAGATTAGTACAATATGTGTACAAGATGCCATTGGTATGTCACTGCCCCATAAGTTGTAGAAAAATCAGATTAGTACAATATGTGTACAAGATGCCATTGGTATGTCACTGCCCCATGAAGTTATAGAAAAATCAGATTAGTACAATATGTGTACAAGATGCCATTGGTATGTCACTGCCCAGAAGTTATAGAAAAATCAGATTAGTACAATATGTGTACAAGATGCCATTGGTATAGTCACTGCCCAAAGTTATAGAAAAATCAGATTAGTAAAATATGTGTACAAGATGCCATTGGTATAGTCACTGCCCCATAAGTTTAGAAAAATCAGATTAGTAAAATATGTGTACAAGATGCCATTGGTATAGTCACTGCCCCATAAGTTTAGAAAAATCAGATTAGTACAATATGTGTACAAGATGCCATTGGTATAGTCACTGCCCCAAAGTTATAGCAAAAATCAGATTAGACAATATGTGTACAAGATGCCATTGGTATAGTCACTGCCCCAAAGTTATAGCAAAATCAGATTAGACAATATGTGTACAAGATGCCATTGGTATAGTCACTGCCCCAAAGTTCTAGAAAAATCAGATTAGACAATATGTGTACAAGATGCCATTGGTATAGTCACTGCCCCATAAGTTCTAGAAAAATCAGATTAGTACAATATGTGTACAAGATGCCATTGGTATATCACTGCCCCATAAGTTCTAGAAAAATCAGATTAGTACAATATGTGTACAAGATGCCATTGGTATAGTCACTGCCCAAAGTTTAGAAAAATCAGATTAGTACAATATGTGTACAAGATGCCATTGGTATGTCACTGCCCAGAAGTTATAGAAAAATCAGATTAGTACAATATGTGTACAAGATGCCATTGGTATCGTCACTGCCCCAGAAGTTATAGAAAAATCAGATTAGTACAATATGTGTACAAGATGCCATTGGTATATCACTGCCCCATAAGTTCTAGAAAAATCAGATTAGTACAATATGTGTACAAGATGCCATTGGTATATCACTGCCCCATAAGTTCTAGAAAAATCAGATTAGTACAATATGTGTACAAGATGCCATTGGTATTGTCACTGCCCCATAAGTTTAGAAAAATCAGATTAGTACAATATGTGTACAAGATGCCATTGGTATTGTCACACTGCCCCATAAGTTATAGAAAAATCAGATTAGTACAATATGTGTACAAGATGCCATTGGTATGTCACTGCCCCATAAGTTATAGAAAAATCAGATTAGTACAATATGTGTACAAATGCTATTGGTATAGTCACTGCCCATAAGTTCTAGAAAAATCAGATTAGTACAATATGTGTACAACATGCTATTGGTATGTCACTGCCACAAGTTCTAGAAAAATCAGATTAGTACAATATGTGTACAAGATGCCATTGGTATAGTCATTGCCCCATAAGTTCTAGAAAAATCAGATTAGTACAATATGTGTACAAGATGCCATTGGTATAGTCATGCCCCATAAGTTCTAGAAAAATCAGATTAGTACAATATGTGTACAAGATGCCATTGGTATTAGTCACTGCCCCATAAGTTATAGAAAAATCAGATTAGTACAATATGTGTACAAGATGCCATTGGTATTGTCAACTGCCCCATAAGTTATAGAAAAATCAGATTAGTACAATATGTGTACAGACATTGTATGTCCACCTGCCGAGTATAGAAATCAGATAGTACAATATGGTACAAGACATTGATAGTCACTGCCCATAAGTTCTAGAAAAATCAGATTAGTACAATATGTGTACAACATGCTATTGGTATCGTCACTGCCACAGAAGTTCTAGAAAAATCAGATTAGTACAATATGTGTACAAGATGCCATTGGTATAGTCACTGCCCCATAAGTTCTAGAAAAATCAGATTAGTACAATATGTGTACAACATGACATTGGTATCGTCACTGCCACAGAAGTTGTAGAGAAATGTGATTTGTACAGATAATATTACAAATTTTTATTGCGACTGACGTTTTGGTGGTGATTTCGATACTCTGGGGGTGTGCAGAGATGAAGAGCGGCTGGAAAGCGATGAAGGGGTTCGAGGGGAAGGGGCAACAAAAGTAGTGGGTGAAGGAAGATCAGACATCAAAGTAGAGGCAGTTTGAGACACATTAGGAGGAGAGGGTGGATGGACCAACAAAGTTTTTCTTTTTTTCTTCTTGGGGACAGGAGTACCATGCATGGACCGACTTCTCTGTGTCCGCCTTGAGCTGGTTGACCGTGGCCTTGATCCAAAAATTAGTGAATGTGGGTCACCGCTCTCATGCTCGGTGGTGGCAGTGGCGGTGGAAGTGTTGGCAGTGCTTTGAGTAGCACAAGGGTTGGCGGTGTTCCAAGGAGGAGAAGTGGGTGCCCTTGAAATGGATTGTTGCTGACTGGTGGCGGTACTCATAGGATCAGTGGGTGCTGTGGCCGGAAATTGTTGACGACTGGTGGCGGTACTCCTAGAAGGAGAAGTGGGTGCGGTGACAATAAATGGATGCTGACTGCTGGCAGTACTCCTAGGAGAAGTGGCTGCGGTGACAATAAATGGTTGCTGACTGCTGGCAGTGCTCCTAGAAGGAGAAGTGGGTGCGGTGACAATAAATGGTTGCTGACTGCTGGCAGTACTCCTAGAAGGAGAAGTGGGTGTGGTGACAAATGGTTGCTGACTGCTGGCAGTACTCCTAGAAGGAGAAGTGGGTGTGGTGGCCCAAGCAGGTACTGCGGTGGCTTGAGTCCATGACTGTGGACCAGTGTCTGTGGTGGTGTTGCTCCACACAGGAGCAGCGCTTGCCATGGTGGTGGCGACGGTGGAGTGTCCAACAGTACTCGGACTTGTGGTGGTGTAGTGGTGACTTGGAATGCTGGTGGCCGTGCAGTGGTATGCAGCAGAAGTCGGTAGTGATGTGTGGCGAATCAGTGGTGGCACTGTTGGATATGCAACCACTGACTGCTGCACGTACCGATTCTGCTGCATAGCCTGCAAGTAAGCAGTGTTGCAGGCCTGCATCACACTCAGCTGTTGCTCAGGACTAAGGTGTTCCGCCATGCCCCGTTCAATTTTACTGAAAAAATGGTGCGCTGGTCTGTTGAGGTCGGCCTCCAGGCGATCAAGACGCTGTTCGACACTGTTGAAGCGGTGATCCATGTGGGTAAAACCACGTTCCATCAGTGAAAAACCGCTTCCAACTGTGCCTCCAAGCGACTTGATATTGCCATGAAAGGCCTCGCTCAAGTGAACAAACTCGGGCAAGACATTCCTCTCCATGGCCCTCTGCCGCTGGCGGGAAGTGCCCGCATAACCAGTGGCAGAGACCTGGGAGAGGGGAAGACCTGATGGACCAGCTTCCTGGTCACCAGCTGTCCGTGTTGCTGACCTGCAAGTTGCTTCCAGGCTGTCGGATGGCTGGGACGAGTCCAAGGTCGTCCGAGGAAGGACCGCTTCAGGGACAGGCTGCATGATGCTGCTCCAGGTGCTGTGGAAAGAAAACCAAAACATTACTATAATGCATTAACAAAAAGCATCAGCTGTAGAAAAAAAAAAAAAATAATAATAAATTTAAAAAAAAACAAAAAAAAACTTACGCTCTGCTGGCAAGGACCGGTCTCAGGAACGCCAACTCGCGATAGTAGCGATATTTCCTTCTGGGCCTTGCTGCAGAACCACTGCGAACCTGTCCCTCTGCTCGAACATCAGTGTTGAAGCGGTCCTTCATCGAGCGCCATCGTGTGCGGACTTTGTTCACTGTTGAGAAAAAAAGAAAACAATTATACAATGCAGTCAGGGCAAAATCAGTCTCAACACACATACCTGAATGAAAATGTCAAACAGTCAATGCAGCATTATAAAAAGCTATACAATGCACAGGATAGTCACTGTTGAACCACATGACACTGTTGTGTTTGCTGTTAGAATATATCTGGCATCAAAAACAACATTACCATGAGGAACAAGAGTGACTGGGCAATAAAAAACTAAATAGAATGCACAACACATAGCTCAAGAATCCACAGGTCAGTGACTGTTGAAACACATGACACTGTTGTGTTTGCTGTTAGAATATATCTGGCAGCAAAAACAACATTACCATGAGGAACAAGAGTGGCTGGGCAATAAAAAACTCAATAGAATGCACAACACATAGCTCAAGAATCCACAGGTCAGTGACTGTTGAACCAGATGGCACTGTTGGGTTTGCTGTTAGAATATATCTGGCAGCAAAAACAACATTAGCATGAGGAACAAGAGTGACTGGGCAATAAAAAACTCAATAGAATGCACAACACATAGCTCAAGAATCCACAGGTCAGTGACTGTTGAACCAGATGGCACTGTTGGGTTTGCTGTTAGAATATATCTGGCAGCAAAAACAACATTAGCATGAGGAACAAGAGTGACTGGGCAATAAAAAACTCAATAGAATGCACAACACATAGCTCAAGAATCCACAGGTCAGTGACTGTTGAACCAGATGGCACTGTTGGGTTTGCTGTTAGAATATATCTGGCAGCAAAAACAACATTAGCATGAGGAACAAGAGTGACTGGGCAATAAAAAACTGAATAGAATGCACAACACATAGCTCAAGAATCCACAGGTCAGTGACTGTTGAACCAGATGGCACTGTTGGGTTTGCTGTTAGAATATATCTGGCAGCAAAAACAACATTACCATGAGGAACAAGAGTGACTGGGCAATAAAAAACTCAATAGAATGCACAACACATAGCTCAAGAATCCACAGGTTAGTGACTGTTGAACCAGATGGCACTGTTGGGTTTGCTGTTAGAATATATCTGGCAGCAAAAACAACATTAGCATGAGGAACAAGAGTGACTGGGCAATAAAAAACTGAATAGAATGCACAACACATAGCTCAAGAATCCACAGGTCAGTGACTGTTGAACCAGATGGCACTGTTGGGTTTGCTGTTAGAATATATCTGGCAGCAAAAACAACATTACCAGGAGGAACAAGAGTGACTGGGCAATAAAAAACTCAATAGAATGCACAACACATAGCTCAAGAAACAACAGGTCAGTGACTGTTGAAACACATGACACTGTTGTGTTTGCTGTTAGAATATATTTGGCAGCAAAAACAACATTAACATGAGGAACAAGAGTGACTGGGCAATAAAAAACTCAATAGAATGCACAACACATAGCTCAAGAATCCACAGGTCAGTGACTGTTGAACCAGATGGCACTGTTGGGTTTGCTGTTAGAATATATCTGGCAGCAAAAACAACATTACCATGAGAAACAAGAGTGACTGGGCAATAAAAAACTCAATAGAATGCACAACACATAGCTCAAGAATCCACAGGTCAGTGACTGTTGAACCAGATGGCACTGTTGGGTTTGCTGTTAGAATATATCTGGCAGCAAAAACACATTAGCATGAGGAACAAGAGTGACTGGGCAATAAAAAAATCAATAGAATGCACAACACATAGCTCAAGAATCCACAGGTCAGTGACTGTTGAACCAGATGGCACTGTTGGGTTTGCTGTTAGAATATATCTGGCAGCAAAAACAACATTACCATGAGGAACAAGAGTGACTGGGCAATAAAAAAATCAATAGAATGCACAACACATTGCAATAGCATACACAGGGCAGTCACTGTTGAACCAGATGGCACTGTTGGGTTTGCTGGTAGAATATATCTGCCAGCAAACCCATCAGTGCCATCAGGAACAAGAGTGAGTGCAGCATAAAAAAAAACAATAGAATGCAGAACACATTGCAATAGCATACACAGAGCAGTCACTGTTGAACCAGAGGGCACTGTTGGGTTTGCTGGTAGAATATATCTGCCAGCAAACCCATCAGTGGCATCAAGAACAAGAGTGAGTGCAGCATAAAAAAAAAACAATAGAATGCAGAACACATTGCAATAACATACACAGGGCAGTCACTGTTGAACCAGAGGGCACTGTTGGGTTTGCTGGTAGAATATATCTGCCAGCAAACCCATCAGTGCCATCAGGAACAAGAGTGAGTGCAGCATAAAAACAAACAATAGAATGCAGAACACATTGCAATAGCATACACAGGGCAGTCACTGTTGAACCAGAGGGCACTGTTGGGTTTGCTGGTAGAATATATCTGCCGGCAAACCCATCAGTGGCATCAGGAACAAGAGTGAGTGCAGCATAAAAAAAATCAATAGAATGCACAACACATTGCAATAGCATACACAGGGCAGTCACTGTTGAACCAGATGGCACTGTTGGGTTTGCTGGTAGAATATATCTGCCAGCAAACCCATCAGTGCCATCAGGAACAACAGTGAGTGCAGCATTACAGAGAATGAAAATACTTACTAAACGCCTTTTTCAGGTTTGGAGAGGCACTGTCCCAGCCATCCATCAACGCTGCGGCCACCTCGTTCCATAGCCGCCGGTTCACCACATTGTCCATGTACTGCGGATCACGGCTGTCCCACAACGGGACACGCTCATGGACCTGGCAGATGAGGGCCTCGTTGTCCACATACAGGTCGTCGTCCCGTTGTGGAACCTAGAAGAAACAAAATAAAAATTACAATCTTGTATATTTTTTATAAAGAAAATAACAATAGGAGTACAAAAGAAATAGACATTCAAAGGCTATATACTTACATTCCGTCTCGCCACCGGGACTTGACTCGGCTGCGACTGCTCCTGAGACTCCTCAATGGCCGTGTCCGACGATGATGTCTGAAAAAGGAACACAATTAGACATTTGTAGATTCAGCAGCTATACTTACCCAAAGGCAGGAAGATACTCACATCATGCTCTGCTTCGGCCAGTTCTTGCCGGGATGGTGAATATTCGGGTCCAGAAGACATGCTGCAAAAAAAAAAAAAAATTACATGAGCACATACAGGTCCTTCTCAAAAAATTAGCATATAGTGCTAAATTTCATTATTTTCCATAATGTAATGATTACAATTAAACTTTCATATATTTTAGATTCATTACACACCAACTGAAATTTGTCAGGTCTTTTATTGTTTTAATACTGATGATTTTGGCATACAACTCCTGATAACCCAAAAAACCTGTCTCAAAAAATTAGCATATCAAGAAAAGGTTCTCTAAACGACCTATTACCCTAATCTTCTGAATCAACTAATTAACTCTAAACACATGCAAAAGATTCCTGAGGCTTTTAAAAACTCCCTGCCTGGTTCATTACTCAAAACCCCCATCATGGGTAAGACTAGCGACCTGACTGTTGTCAAGAAGGCCATCATTGACACCCTCAAGCAAGAGGGTAAGACCCAGAAAGAAATTTCTCAACAAATAGGCTGTTCCCAGAGTGCTGTATCAAGGCACCTCAATGGGAAGTCTGTTGGAAGGAAACAATGTGGCAGAAAACGCTGTACAACGAGAAGAGGTGACCGGACCCTGAGGAAGATTGTGGAGAAGGACCGATTCCAGACCTTGGGGGACCTGAGGAAGCAGTGGACTGAGTCTGGTGTAGAAACATCCAGAGCCACCGTGCACAGGCGTGTGCAGGAAATGGGCTACAGGTGCCGCATTCCCCAGGTAAAGCCACTTTTGAACCATAAACAGCGGCAGAAGCGCCTGACCTGGGCTACAGAGAAGCAGCACTGGACTGTTGCTAAGTGGTCCCAAGTACTTTTTTCTGATGAAAGCAAATTTTGCATGTCATTCGGAAATCAAGGTGCCAGAGTCTGGAGGAAGACTGGGGAGAAGGAAATGCCAAAATGCCTGAAGTCCAGTGTCAAGTACCCACAGTCAGTGATGGTGTGGGGTGCCATGTCAGCTGCTGGTGTTGGTCCACTGTGTTTCATCAAGGGCAGGGTCAATGCAGCTAGCTATCAGGAGATTTTGGAGCACTTCATGCTTCCATCGGCTGAAATGCTTTATGGAGATGAAGATTTCATTTTTCAGCACGACCTGGCACCTGCTCACAGTGCCAAAACCACTGGTAAATGGTTTACTGACCATGGTATTAGTGTGCTCAATTGGCCTGCCAACTCTGCTGACCTGAACCCCATAGACAATCTGTGGGATATTGTGAAGAGAAAGTTGAGAGACGCAAAACCCAACACTCTGGATGAGCTTAAGGCCGCTATCGAAGCATCCTGGGCCTCCATAACACCTCAGCAGTGTCACAGGCTGATTGCCTCTATGCCACGCCGCATTGAAGCAGTCATTTCTGCAAAAGGATTCCCGACCAAGTATTGAGTGCATAACTGAACTTTATTATTTGACGTTTTTTTGTTTGTTTTAAAAAACACTTTTATTTTATTGGACGGTTGAAATATGTTAATTTTTTGAGACAGTTTTTTTGGGTTATCAGGAGTTGTATGCCAAAATCATCAGTATTAAAACAATAAAAGACCTGACAAATTTCATTTGGTGTGTAATGAATCTAAAATATATGAAAGTTTAATTGTAATCATTACATTATGGAAAATAATGAAATTTAGCACTATATGCTAATTTTTTTAGAAGGACCTGTATTACATTATAAGGACAGCCTGTCATTTGTTTAAAGAATACTCACATTCTTGCACTTTGGATCGGTCTTGAGTCCAGGCGCAGTGTCTCCAGGCAATATCCAGGCTGTGTATTTGTGGTCCAAGATGGATCTTCCAGTCTCCAGGTCCAGGCAGTGTAGTATGGGGCACGCTGTTTGCAGGCCTTTTTATAGGGATCCAGGCTGTATCTTCAGGTCTCTTTATCAGCATAAAAAACTGGGTCTGAACTGAAAAAGTAAGTTGATGTGTATGCAAAATGTAAATGCATATCAAACACATGACCATTAAACAGAGAAAACAAAAACAAGAAACAAATATCCTAAAATAAAACAAAATAAAAAATATATTGCAAAACATGCATGAAGTTGTAATAATAATAATAAGGGTATTTGGTAAACATAATTTTGATCAAAAGAATGTACAAGCCATCCCGCCACGTCAAGGCAACCCTTTGTGGGACAGTCCTACTCTAATATTAAAAACCTTTACACTTGTCAAGTGACGTAAATGTGAACAAGGCAGAGGGACTGAACCCACCAGTTGAAGCATAGGCTAGACAGGATGGATTTTCAGCTCAAAAGCTTTATCAGCATGCAGTCTCCAGGCAGTCTGCGTAGGGGTCTGTGTGGCACTGACACCTTCCTTTATCTATACTCCTTTATCTAGACTCCTCACAAACAATGTATCTTGTCTAGGGGGTAATTGGACAAGTGTCTAGACATTGTTTACTAAAAAATCGCTGTGCGCGCACAAGCGCTGTAAGCGCACAGCCACGCGCACACCAGCGCCCACATAGACGGCAATGATATTTATATGCGCCTTTTTAAATTGGTGTGCTGGAAAAAAAAATGCAACATGTAGCGTTTAGCGTGTCTGGGCGCACACCTGGAAAATGCGCAGCGCACGCCAAACGCTAATGAGCGTGTGCAAGCGCAAGACCCTGCGCCCACCATGTTAATGATAGGGGAACATTGCGCATGCGACCAATAGCGCACGATGCGCAGCGCTAAAAAACGCAAGTGTGAAAGTAGCCTAAGGCTTATAACAAATATGTAATTTCCTCCGTATGTCATAGATTTGATTACAGGGATGACTCAGTTTAAGAGATTTTGACACTGGCTTTTTCCTTTCACGATTCTCATGTTTTCTAGCAAAATCAAGGAATTGCGTACATTCAAATAAAGTATCTTTTTGTGACGCAATAACACGAGATACAGAATTTAGAAATCCAAATTTGTCCACAAAATACTTTATCATTGATATTGTTTTGACATTGGTAATTAGAGTTTTGTACAACCTTTCAAATATGGACATGAATGTAAAAGTACATTCTTTCCAACCAATCCTTAATTTTTGAAGAATATCAATATCTGGACAATTTTCATTTAATGCACAGAAAATCAGAATTTTCAGTCTGTCTTTATCATCTAGATCTACATGTAAGTCGTTATCACAAGACAACTTTAATGTTAAGCTGTCATGTGTGCATCGCCACGAAGATCGTCGCGGTTGCACATTCTGACTTCTCACAGCTGAGTTGCTGTTTCTTTGTGTTTGGCAGTTAGGGAGTTAATTCTGTCTGTGCTCAGTTCTGGGACTGGGTGCAGTTTCTCCCGGCTGCAATTAATTATTTGTTGATTGGTTTCCTTTAAATCTCTGGTTGTCTGTGTTGGGAGTTGCCAGTGAAATTCTTCATGCAGACCACAGATAGGATTGTATCTGTATAGACTTAAGTTAAAGAGCTCCTTAGTTGTTTTAAGCTCAACTTGCTTAGAATTTTATATCCCAGACCATTTATGTTCCTTCTGTGTTTGAGTGTGTATGCAAGTCTGTGTTTTCTCCAGTCTGTCTTATATGTCTAATCTGTGTATTTAGCAGAGATCAGCCCATATCCCTTTGGTGGTAATCAGTATCCTTCTTAGGACTGATTACAGGGTTCAGGGACTGATAGGAGACAGGGTTAGGCTGGAGACTTGGACCTCTGAACCATTATCAGTACCTCCAAGGTGAGGAATTAGTTAGGACCCCAGTTTAGGGTCAGGTTAGACCCCGGTCCTCCTCTTTCCTGTGACAGTGTATCAAGTCCTCAAGATTAACCCTGAGTTCAACGGATATCGTGTCAGGTAAATCTATTCTATATTTACATGCTGATGTTGCTAATCTATATGTTGTATAGAGTGTTGTTCTTTTAAGAATTCGTTTTCTGACATCGCACACATATCATAAGACCGCGTGACATTTTCACTGGCCCATAAAATTATTCCCAGTTGCCATGGATCCAGTAGCCCAGCTGGCTCTGCAGTTGCAGGGATTATCCATGGAGCTGACGGACATTAAGTCCAAAGTTTTGTCTCCTCGGAGCAAACCAGATTTGAACCTAAAGTAGCTCTCCCGGACAGGTTCACTGGTGGGCGAGACAAATTTTTCACCTTCAGGGAAGCATGTAAATTGTATTTTCGGCTTCGGCCTCGATCATCAGGGAGTGAAGAGCAGAGAGTGGGAATTGTTATCTCGCTCCTACAAGGGGACCCTCAATCCTGGGCCTTCTCCCTTCCTCCGGGATCCCCGGCTCTACAGTCAGTAGATCGATTTTTTACTGCCCTGGGTTTGGTATATGATGACCCAGATCGGGTCTCTCTTGCTGAGACAAAATTACGTAAGATACAGCAGGGAGATCGTCCGGCGGAGGAATTTGCTTCTGAGTTCCGTAGATGGGCCACAGATACTCAGTGGAATGACCCAGCTCTTAGAAGCCAGTTTTGTCATGGGTTTCTGACAAATTAAAGGACGTTTTGGCTCAGTATGATTCTCCTCCATCACTGGAGGCTGCTATGGCCCTAGCTATCCGTACTGATAGACGGCTCGGGAGAGGTGCGAGGTAACTCCGCCCCCTGTTGTTACTCCACCTACTACTAAAGTCCCTTATGTTGAGGTTCCCCTTGTCTGTTCGGAGGAGCCTATGCAGTTGGGAGGGACATCATTTCGTAGGAGGGGATTGGCGGTACGCCGCAGGACTAGAAGGTGTTTCTTCTGCGGGAAAGAGGGACATTTTGTTGGGGGATGTCCATCCCGTGCCTTGTTGAGCAAAAAGTCGCCGGAAAACTGTTAATCCCAGGTTGTGTGGTGGACGACAACCTGGGAGTATGTATTTCGTCCGCTAGTTCTTCTCAGTTCCTTGTACCAGTGGAGGTGGTGGTTGGTACGAGAGTGGAGAGATTTTCTGTTCTTCTTGATAGTGGGTCCGGGGCTAATCTGGTTGACGCTCAGTTTGCTCAGGCTCAAGGTATGCATCTGAGTGTATTGGTCAAACCGATCCCTATATTCTCCAATGACGCCAGGCCTCTCGGCCAAGGTAGCTTTGTTCATGAGGTTCATAACATTGACCTTCGGGTAGGGGCAATACATAGGGAACTATTATCTTGTTATGTGTTGGAGGGTCTACCTACTCCTATTGTGTTGGGACTTCCTTGGTTGGTTAAACATAACCCTGTGATTAATTGGCAGTCCAGAGATATAAGCCAATGGGGGGAGTTTTGCAAAAGTAACTGCATGAACACAGTCATCAGTGCGGTCGTGCCTAGTACTTTGCCTCCTTTTTTGGAGGACTTTGGGGATGTGTTCTCTGAGGAGGGGTGTCAGGAGTTGCCTCCTCATCGCGTGTATGACTGCTCTATTAATTTACTTCCTGATGCTAAGTTACCTAAAGCTAGGTTATATAACCTTTCTGGTCCTGAGAGGCAGGCTATGAAAGATTATATTTCGGAAAGTCTGGCCAAAGGGCATATTAGACCTTCATCTTCCCAGTGGCCGCGGGGTTCTTCTTTGTGAAGAAAAAAGATGGAGGCCTACGCCCTTGCTTGGATTTCCGCGAACTTAATCGGATTACTGTTCGAGATCCGTATCCACTCCCTCTGATTCCTGATCTCTTCAATCAAATTGTTGGCGCCAAATGGTTCTCTAAATTGGATCTCAGGGGGGCGTATAATCTGATTAGGATAAAAGAGGGGGATGAGTGGAAAACGGCGTTTAACACGCCGGAGGGACATTATGAGAACCTTGTCATGCCTTTTGGTCTGACTACTGCACCAGCAGTATTCCAACATTTTGTTAATGACATTTTTCGTCATCTGGTGGGGCTGTTTGTGGTCGTATATTTGGATGACATTTTAATTTACTCACCAGATCTTGTGTCTCACCAGGAGCATGTGAGACAGGTGTTGCAGATCTTGCGAGACAATAAACTATACGCCAAACTGGAAAAGTGTGTATTCGCCGTACAGGAACTTCAGTTTTTGGGTTTCTTGGTGTCAGCCTCCGGTTTCCGTATGGACCCTGAAAAGGTGAGAGCAGTGCTTGAATGGGATCAGCCAGAGGATCTTAAGGCTCTGCAGCGTTTTCTGGGGTTTGCTAACTACTACCGGAAATTTATTTGTAATTTCTCATCTGTTGTCAAACCTCTCACTGACATGACAAGAAAAGGGACGGATTTTTCTAAATGGTCGGACAAAGCTTGCCAAGCTTTTTCCTCTTTGAAAAAATGTTTTGCTTCGGCACCCGTTCTCATCCAACCAGATGCATCACAGCCGTTCGTTGTGGAGGTGGACGCGTCTGACGTAGGGGTGGGTGCAATATTGTCCCAGGGTCCGTCCCTGGTAAATGGCATCCGTGCGCTTTCTTTTCTAAAAAATTGTCGTCCGCCGAAAGGAATTATGATATCGGCAATAGGGAACTTTTGGCCATTAAGTTGGCTTTTGAAGAATGGCGTCACTTTTTGGAGGGGGCAGTCCACCCGGTCACCGTCATTACTGATCACAAGAACCTGCTGTATTTGGAATCTGCTAAGCGTCTGAATTCCAGACAAGCTCGATGGTCGTTGTTTTTTACCAGGTTTAATTTTGTTGTCACTTATCGCCCTGGATCTAAGAATGTTAAGGCGGATGCCTTGTCTCGCAGTTTCCCAGGGGCCGGGAAAATGGATGACCCGATTCCTATCCTTCAGGAGGGGGTGGTAGTGTCGGCTGTATGTTCTGAGCTTGAGGAGGAGGTGTTAGAGGCTCAGGGGGATGCCCCTGCAGGACCTCCAGGGAGACTGTTTGTCCCAAATCAGTTGAGACAAAAGGTTATTGAGGCACATCATAATTCTGCTTTAGCAGGACATCCAGGGAGTAAGGCTACTTTAGATCTCCTTTCTCGCCGGTTTTGGTGGCCTAACGTTAATAAAGATGTTTTAACTTTTGTCGCGTCCTGTGGGGTTTGTGCTCGCTCTAAGACCCCTCATACCCGTCCGTCTGGGACCCTCTTACCCTTGAAACTTCCGGAGCGTCCATGGACTCATTTGTCTATGGACTTCATCACGGACCTTCCTCAGTCGTCAGGGAAGACTGTCATACTGGTGGTTGTTGACAGGTTCAGTAAGATGGCACATTTCATTGCTCTTCCTGCCCTCCCTAATGCTAAAACTCTGGCGCAGGTGTTCATTGGGGAGATTGTGAGACTTCATGGGTTGCCTTCTGATGTGGTGTCAGATAGGGGGTCTCAGTTTGTGTCCAAGTTTTGGAGGGCATTTTGTTTACGTCGGGGGATGCAATTGTCATTTTCCTCGGCTTTTCATCCGCAGACCAATGGTCAGACAGAGCGTCTGAATCAAAGCCTAGAGACTTATCTTCGGTGTTTTGTCTCAGAGAACCAGGAGGACTGGTCTTCTTTCTTGCCTCTGGCAGAGTTCGCTCTTAACAACAGGCGGAGCGAGTCCACTGGTAAGTCCCCGTTTTTTGGGGCATATGGTTTTCATCCCCAGTTTTGTACATTCAATGGGGGGGGCCCTTCTGGGGTTCCTGAGGAGGAGCGTTGCTCGTCGTCACTTGCTTCAGTGTGGAGAGGTGTATTGAATAATCTGAGTGCTATGGGGAACCGTTATAAACGTATGGCTGATAGGAGGAGAGTTTCTGGTCCAGATCTTAATGTGAACGATCTGGTATGGTTGTCTACCAGGAATATAAAACTTAAAGTTCCCTCCTGGAAGCTGGGCCCCAGATTCATCGGGCCGTACAGGATCAGTTCCATAATTAATCCTGTGGCATTTCGTCTGGACCTCCCTCCTACGTTTAAAATTCATAATGTGTTCCACAAGTCATTACTTAAGAGGTACGTGGCACCAGTCATACCGTCACCTCTACCTCCTCCTCCAGTGGTGGTCAATGGTAACTTGGAGTTTCAAGTGTCAAAGATCATTGACTCACGTCTGAATCGCCGGTCCCTTCAGTAATTGGTGCATTGGAAGGGGTATGGTCCAGAGGAGAGGACGTGGGTTCCTGCGTCTGACATTAACGCAGATCGTTTGGTGCGGACCTTCCACAGAACTCACCCGGGCAAACCTGGCCCTGAGGGTCCGGAGGCCCCTCGTAGAAGGGGGGGTACTGTCATGTGTGCATCGCCACGAAGATCGTCGCGGTTGCACATTCTGACTTCTCACAGCTGAGTTGCTGTTTCTTTGTGTTTGGCAGTTAGGGAGTTAATTCTGTCTGTGCTCAGTTCTGGGACTGGGTGCAGTTTCTTCCGGCTGCAATTAATTATTTGTTGATTGGTTTCCTTTAAATCTCTGGTTGTCTGTGTTGGGAGTTGCCAGTGAAATTCTTCATGCAGACCACAGATAGGATTGTATCTGTATAGACTTAAGTTAAAGAGCTCCTTAGTTGTTTTAAGCTCACCTTGCTTAGAGTTTAATATCCCAGATCATTTATGTTCCTTCTGTGTTTGAGTGTGTATGCAAGTCTGTGTTTTCTCCAGTCTGTCTTATATGTCTAATCTGTGTATTTAGCAGAGATCAGCCCATATCCCTTTGGTGGTAATCAGAATCCTTCTTAGGACTGATTACAGGGTTCAGGGACTGATAGGAGACAGGGTTAGGCTGGAGACTTGGACCTCTGAACCATTATCAGTACCTCCAAGGTGAGGGATTAGTTAGGACCCCAGTTTAGGGTCAGGTTAGACCCCCGGTCCTCCTCTTTCCTGTGACAGTGTATCAAGTCCTCAAGATTAACCCTGAGTTCAACGGATATCGTGTCAGGTAAATCTATTCTATATTTACATGCTGATGTTGCTAATCTATATGTTGTATAGAGTGTTGTTCTTTTAAGAATAGTTTTCTGACATCGCACACATATCATAAGACCGCGTGACATAAGCGTCTGGAAAAGGTTGCAGGAAGCCAAAATTTAAATAATTGATTTTTCTCAGCATTACTTAAATCAAGCTTATCAACAAAACTTTCAAAAATTTCAGAATTTCTGCACACATGGATATTGTTATCATATGCAGGAATGATTTTGCATAGTTTTAACAAATTTTTCCTAACTTTAATTTGGAGTTGGGCCTCTGAATTGTCTTCTATTTTTGGTGGCCTTTGTACATCCGTCCCTCGTATGTCATCTGCATTAGCTCTGAAGTCTCCTCCCATGTTTCCTCCTACATTAGTTTTGAAGTCTCCTCCCATGTTTCCTCCTACATTAGTTCTGAAGTCTCCTCCCATGTTTCCTCCTACATTAGTTCTGAAGTCTCCTCCCACATTTCCACCATCTTTTTTTACATCATCAGAGACAAGGTCACCTTGAGTAGCCATTACAGACACATGTCCCACATCTTGCTCAATTTCCTCATTACAGTCAATCTCGGGAACATCACTAGTATCATCTGACACTATTTCTACACAGTCATTTTTAGATTTCTCTGAAACAAACTTATGAAATACGTCAACCAACTGTAAAATATTTTTCAATTTCTCTCTTTCTCTATTAAAGGACACCAGCTTAGATTCTAGCTTTAGATTTTCCATTTCACATTCTGCATATAAGCTGAGCCATAAAACTTCTAAATTAGACTGATCTACAGTAGGGTTGAGCATTCCGATACCGAAACCCGGTTCCAATACCTGAAATCCAATGTAAGTCTATGGGAACAAAATATCGGAAGTACTTCCGATACTTACTTCCGATATTTTGTTCCCATAGACTTACATTGGATTTCAGATATCGGAAGTATCGGAAGTATCGGAATGCTCAACCCTAATCTACAGACATAAATTTCAGTCTACTTTGCTTAGAAAAAGAAGTAATGACATCCATGTTTCTTACCTTGAAATATCTCAGCTTGTAGCTCCTTTCTTGGACAACGCTGGCCTCTTGTCATCAGCACGTCAGCACTTCTGATTCCTGTAGTACGTCTGATTCCTGTAGTACGTCTGGCAACTCTTAGTCCTCATTCATAGGTTCTTTTCTGATCCTGAAATATCGTAGTGGATTTCCTGATGACTTGCACATCTGACGTTCTTTTGCTTCTACTCCTCCCCTTGCAAGTTTTCAGAAATTCACACTCTTAAAATCAAGTGTGACTGGCTGGCTCTCCAAAATGTTAAAAATCCTTAATTTCATATATTTTTCCAGAACTTGTTACCAGATGCGATACTCTAAAGAAAATGTCAAAATGTTTCTTATAAAAAAATATAGTGGTTTATTGGACTGTCCACCAAAAAACATCATTGCAGGAAAACATAAAATGAGTGAAATAGTTACGAAGAGATTGTCTATTTGTCCATAGCAAAGCTTATACAATTCTTTCCTTAGATCCTGAATAGTAAAATGACATCTGTCTCTTGTCAGCAGCGCTGGTCTAAGGAAGCAACACGTGGTTACATAGCAGCTGTCCATTCATAGTAGTGTTCTTGTCCCATGTGTCTGTAGAGAGAGAGAGCGCGCCCTCCCTTCGTGTAGTCATTATATATATGTCCCTTAGATCACGTGGTCTCTATATATGGGATGACACTTTACCATACAGAAATAGCATATGTAATGTCAGCTGAAAGTCAATGTGCTCAGTACAGAATTGAGTGTAAAGAATAAATCCATAACCAAGAATTAATATTTAAACACCCCCTCATGTAGTATAATGCAGACCCCTTCATAGAATATAATGTAGCCCCATAGAATATAATACAGCCCACCTCCCCATAAAAATAATGTATCCCCCTAATAGCGTATGATGCAACCCCCTCAGAATATAGTACAGCCCCCCATAGAATATAAAGTAGCCCTGCCATAGAATATAATGTAGCTTCCCCCACCACAGAGAATATAATTCAGTCCCACAGTCCAGTACTCACTGATATATTTAAAAATAACAGAAAACACACAATCCTCAACTATCCTCCTTGTTCCCCGTGCTGCTCCCGGCTTGGCTCAGGTCTCGGCACAATGAAGTGACATCATCGCGCACTTGCAGTGTCAGAGGAAGAGGGAAATGATGGGAGAGGGAGCATCCTCTGATGCTGTTTCCTCCATCATTGCTTTCAACTGTGTTGGCGTAATGATACAGATATAGTTGAATGCGGTACGTGGGGGGAATTGGCGCTAGTGCCGGGCGGGCCCCCCTGACTCACGGGCCCCATAACAGCAGCGTGGTGTGCTGCTATTAGCGGCACGCCACTGGATGAAGGCCTCTTGGGGAGTGGGGTCCCTACGCAGCAGCCTAGTCTGCCTGCAGCCAACTGCGAACCTGGGGGGTGGTATAAACAATAACCACCAATGTGATTGGCTTATATTGGCAGAATCAATCATGTGTTCCATAGATATGACCGGGAACAGCCCCAATTCCTTTCCATATCTGAGTTACTCTCCTTGCCTGGATTAGTGCAGGACCTTGGTTTGTTGGCAACACTTATCCATTCACTCTCTGAGGAAGCTGATGTGGCGAAACGCGTGTAAGCTGGAATAGTGGTAAATATGTCATATTTATCTGTATAGGATCTGTAATCTCCATCTTGTTAGGATGTTTCCTCCTTTACACTATATGGGCTGCACTGTATTCCTGGAATATTCCATATCACACATAAGAGGGAATAGTGGTAAATATGTCATCTTTATCTGTATAGGATCTGTAATCTCCATCTTGTTAGGATGTTTCCTCCTTTACACTATATGGGCTGCACTGTATTCCTGGAATATTCCATATCGCACATAAGAGGGAATAGTGGTAAATATGTCATCTTTATCTGTATAGGATCTGTAATCTCCATCTTGTTAGGATGTTTCCTCCTTTACACTATATGGGCTGCACTGTATTCCTGGAATATCCCATATCACACATAAGAGGGAATAGTGGTAAATATGTCATCTTTATCTGTATAGGATCTGTAATCTCCATCTTGTTAGGATGTTTCCTCCTTTACACTATATGGGCTGCACTGTATTCCTGGAATATTCCATATCACACATCAGAGGGAATAGTGGTAAATATGTCATCTTTATCTGTATAGGATCTGTAATCTCCATCTTGTTAGGATGTTTCCTCCTTTACACTATATGGGCTGCACTGTATTCCTGGAATATCCCATATCGCACATAAGAGGGAATAGTGGTAAATATGTCATCTTTATCTGTATAGGATCTGTAATCTCCATCTTGTTAGGATGTTTCCTCCTTTACACTATATGGGCTGCACTGTATTCCTGGAATATCCCAAATCACACATCAGAGGGAATAGTGGTAAATATGTCATCTTTATCTGTATAGGATCTGTAATCTCCATCTTGTTAGGATGTTTCCTCCTTTACACTATATGGGCTGCACTGTATTCCTGGAATATCCCATATCGCACATAAGAGGGAATAGTGGTAAATATGTCATCTTTATCTGTATAGGATCTGTAATCTCCATCTTGTTAGGATGTTTCCTCCTTTACACTATATGGGCTGCACTGTATTCCTGGAATATTCCATATCACACATAAGAGGGAATAGTGGTAAATATGACATCTTTATCTGTATAGGATCTGTAATCTCCATCTTGTTAGGATGTTTCTCCTTTACACTATATGGCTGCACTGTATTCCTGGAATATCATATCACATAAGAGGGATAGTGTAAATGTCATCTTTATCTGTATGGATCTGTAATCTCCATCTTGTAGGATTTTCCTTACACTATATGGGTTGCACTGTATCTGGATATCATATCACCATAAGAGGAATAGTGGTAATATGTCATTATCTGTAAGGATCTGTAATCCCATCTTGTTAGATGTTTCTCCTTTCACTTATGGGCTGCATGTATTCTGGATATCCCATTCACATAAGAGGGAATAGTGGTAAATATGTCATCTTTAGATAGGATCTGTAATCTCCATCTTGTTAGGATGTTTCCTCCTTTCACTATATGGGCTGCACTGTTTCCTGGAATATCCATATCGCACTAGGGATGTGGTAAATATGTCATCTTAATCTGTATAGGATCTGTAATCTCATCTTGTTAGGATGTTTCCTCTTACACTATTTCTGCCTGTATCTGAATATCTATCACACAAAGAGGGATTGTAATCATTTTTGTAGGATTGAATTTTGTTAGGTTTTTACATAGTATTCGAATATAAAAAAGGATATGGTAATTCATCTTGTATGATTATCATTTGTGATGTTCTTACACTAGGGCTGCCGTTTCGGATCCTATCATAGGAATGATATCATTTTATCGAGATCGAATATTGTTAGATGTTTCCACTATATGGCTGCCTGATCTGGAATATCATATCCACATAAAGGGAATAGTGTAATATGTCATCTTTACGTATAGACTAATCTCTTTGTTAGGATGTTTTCTTTACATATATGGTGCACGATTCGGATATCCATACACATAAGAGGGATAGTGGTAAATAGTATTTATCGTATGGATCTGTAATCTCCATCTTGTTAGGATGTTCCTCTTTACACTTATGGGCCACTGTATTTGAATTCCATATCAAAGGGAATGTGTAAATATGTATTTTATGTAAGATTGTAATCTCTCTTGTTAGGTGTTCTCTTACACTTATGGTGCCGTATCGGATATCAATCACATAGAGGATAGTGGTAAATATGTCATTTATTGTAAGGATCTGTAACTCATCTTGTAGGATGTTTCCTCCTTACATATGGCTGCCTTATCTGGAATATCATATCACTAAGAGGGAATAGTGGTAATAGTCATCTATTGTTAGGATCTGTATCTCCATCTTGTTAGAGTTCCTCTTACCTAATGCTGCACTGTATTCCTGGAATATCATATCACATAGAGGGATAGTGGTAAATAGTCATCTTATCGTTAGGATCGTATTCCATTTGTAGGATGTTTCCTCCTTAACTTATGGCGCACTGTATTCTGAAATCCTATACTAGAATATGGTAATTTCTCTTTAGGATCTGTAATCCCTTGTGGTGTTCTCTTAACTAATGCGCTGTTCCGGAATCATATCAACATAGGATGTGGTAAATTCATTATCTTAAGGTCTGTATCCATCTTGTGGAGTCTCTTCACTATGGTGATGATTCTGATATTCATCCACATAAGGATATGTAATATTATTTTAGATCGATCTCATCTTAGATTTTCTTTTACCTTGGCTGCTGTATTCCGAATATCTCAAATAGAGATAGTGGTAATATGTATTATCGTATAGGCGTAATTCATGTTAGATTTCCTTTACACTATATGGGCTGCATGTTCGATTCATACCAAAGAGAATATGAATTCTCTACGTATGGATCTGAATCTCATCTTGTTGAGTTTCTCTTTACACTGCACTGTATTTGATATCATATCACATAAGGGAAAGTATAGTCATTTACGTAGTCTATCCTCTTAGAGTTCTCACACTATATGGCTGCACTGTATTCCTGGAATATCCATATCACACATAAGAGGGAATAGTGGTAAATATGTCATCTTTATCTGTATAGGATCTGTAATCTCCATCTTGTTAGGATGTTTCCTCCTTTACACTATATGGGCTGCACTGTATTCCTGGAATATCCATATCACACATAAGAGGGAATAGTGGTAAATATGTCATCTTTATCTGTATAGGATCTGTAATCTCCATCTTGTTAGGATGTTTCCTCCTTTACACTATTGGGCTGCACTGTATTCCTGGAATATTCCATATCACACATAAGGGAATAGTGGTAAATATGTCATCTTTATCTGTATAGGATCTGTAATCTCCATCTTGTTAGGATGTTTTCTCCTTTACACTATATGGGCTGCACTGTATTCCTGGAATATCCATATCACACATAAGAGGGAATAGTGGTAAATATGTCATCTTTATCTGTATAGGATCTGTAATCTCCATCTTGTTAGGATGTTTCCTCCTTTACACTATATGGCTGCACTGTATTCCTGGAATATTCCATATCACACATAAGAGGGAATAGTGGTAAATATGTCATCTTTATCTGTATAGGATCTGTAATCTCCATCTTGTTAGGATGTTTCCTCCTTTACACTATATGGGCTGCACTGTTTCCTGGAATATTCATATCACATAAGAGGGAATAGTGGTAATAGTCATCTTTATCGTATGGATCTGTAATTCCATTGTTAGGATTTTCCTCCTTTACACTATATGGGCTGCATGTATTCCTGGAATATCCATATCACATTAAGAGGGAATGTGGTAAATATGTCATCTTTATCTGTATGGATTGTAATCTCATCTTGTTAGGATGTTTCCTCCTTTACACTATAGGGCTGCACTGTATTCCTGGATTTCCAAAACATAAGGATAGTGGTAATATGTCATCTTACGATGGTCGTAACACTTTTATTCTTAAATGGCACTATTCAATCCTATACCAAAAGAGGGAATAGGTAAAAGCCTTAGATAGATTAACCTCTGAGGATGTTTCTCTTTACATAGGGCAGATTAAATTCCATATCACATAAGGAAATTTTAGACAACTCTATACTTGATTGAATCACTGTTAGATAGTTTTGCATTGTGACTGTTCTGGAAATGTCCAGAAAGATAACGGGCGATAGTGGTCAATAAGTACTTGATATGATAATGGTTGTAATCTCCACTCTGTATAGGATGTTCTCTAGATTGCACATTGGGGCGTAAAACACATGAATTACTGGAAAAACTTCTACACACAACACGAGGACATATGTCTGGTATTGCATCTTTGAGTCTTATAGTCTTAATCTCCATCTGTTAGAAGATTCCTCCTCCATAGGCAACGAGATTTGGAAACAATCAACTATAAGCAGCGGAAAATGCTGTAGAATGCAGCATTATTTAAGGATCTGTAATCTCGCGACGATCTTGTGTGTGCACATGACAGTCCCCCCCTTTACGAGGCCTCGGACCTAGGGCCGGTTGCCGGGTAGTTCGTGGAAGGTTCGCACCACGATCTACGTTAATGTCAGACGCAGGAACCCACGTCCTCTCCTCTGGACATACCCCTTCCAATGCACCAAGTACTGAAGGGACCGGCGATTCAGACGTGAGTCAATGATCTTTGACACTTGAAACTCCAAGTTACCATTGACCACCACTGGAGGAGGAGGTAGAGGTGATGGTATGACTGGTGCCACGTACCTCTTAAGTAATGACTTGTGGAACACATTATGAATTTTAACGTAGGAGGGAGGTCCAGACGAAATGCCACAGGATTAATTATGGAACTGATCCTGTACGGCCCGATGAATCTGGGGCCCAGCTTCCAGGAGGGAACTTTAAGTTTTATATTCCTGGTAGACAACCATACCAGATCGTTCACATTAAGATCTGGACCAGAAACTCTCCTCCTATCAGCCATACGTTTATAACGGTTCCCCATAGCACTCAGATTATTCAATACACCTCTCCACACTGAAGCAAGTGACGATGAGAAACGCTCCTCCTCAGGAACCCCAGAAGGGCCCCCCCATTGAAAGTACAAAACTGGGGATGAAAACCTTTATGCCCCAAAAAACGGGGATTTACCAGTGGACTCGCTCCGCCTTTTGTTAAGAGCGAACTCTGCCAGAGGCAAGAAAGAAGACCAGTCCTCCTGGTTCTCTGAGACAAAACACCGAAGATAAGTCTCTAGGCTTTGATTCAGACGCTCTGTCTGACCATTGGTCTGCGGATGAAAAGCCGAGGAAAATGACAATTGCATCCCCGACGTAAACAAAATGCCCTCCAAAACTTGGACACAAACTGAGACCCCTATCTGACACCACATCAGAAGGCAACCATGAAGTCTCACAATCTCCCAATGAACACCTGCGCCAGAGTTTTAGCATTAGGGAGGGCAGGAAGAGCAATGAAATGTGCCATCTTACTGAACCTGTCAACAACCACCAGTATGACAGTCTTCCCTGACGACTGAGGAAGGTCCGTGATGAAGTCCATAGACAAATGAGTCCATGGACGCTCCGGAAGTTTCAAGGGTAAGAGGGTCCCAGACGGACGGGTATGAGGGGTCTTAGAGCGAGCACAAACCCCACAGGACGCGACAAAAGTTAAAACATCTTTATTAACGTTAGGCCACCAAAACCGGCGAGAAAGGAGATCTAAAGTAGCCTTACTCCTGGATGTCTGCTAAAGCAGAATTATGATGTGCCTCAATAACCTTTTGTCTCAACTGATTTGGGACAAACAGTCTCCCTGGAGGTCCTGCAGAGGCGTCCCCTGAACCTCTAATACCTCCTCCTCAAGCTCAGAACATACAGCCGACACTACCACCCCCTCCTGAAGGATAGGAATCGGGTCATCCATTTCCCGGCCCCTGGGAAACTGCGAGACAAGGCATCCGCCTTAACATTCTTAGATCCAGGGCGATAAGTGACAACAAAATTAAACCTGGTAAAAAACAACGACCATCGAGCTTGTCTGGAATTCAGACGCTTAGCAGATTCCAAATACAGCAGGTTCTTGTGATCAGTAATGACGGTGACCGGGTGGACTCCCCCCTCCAAAAAGTGACGCCATTCTTCAAAAGCCAACTTAATGGCCAAAAGTTCCCTATTGCCGATATCATAATTCCTTTCGGCGGACGACAATTTCTTAGAAAAGAAGCGCACGGATGCCATTTACAGGGGACGGACCCTGGGACAATATTGCACCCACCCCTACGTCAGACGCGTCCACCTCCACAACGAACGGCTGTGATGCATCTGGTTGGATGAGAACGGGTGCCGAAGCAAACATTTTTTCAAAGAGGAAAAAGCTTGGCAAGCTTTGTCCGACCATTTAGAAAAATCCGTCCTTTTTCTTGTCATGTCAGTGAGAGGTTTGACAACAGATGAGAAATTACAAATAAATTTCCGGTAGTAGTTAGCAAACCCGAAAACGCTGCAGAGCCTTAAGATCCTCTGGCTGATCCCATTCAAGCACTGCTCTCACCTTTTCAGGGTCCATACGGAAAACCGGAGGCTGACACCAAGAAACCCAAAAACTGAAGTTCCTGTAGGCGAATACACATTTTCCAGTTTGGCGTATATTTTATTGTCTCGCAAGATCTGCAACACCTGTCTCACATGCTCCTGGTGAGACACAAGATCTGGCGAGTAAATTAAAATGTCATCCAAATATACGACCACAAAACAGCCCACCAGATGACGAAAAATGTCATTAACAAAATGTTGGAATACTGCTGGTGCAGTAGTCAGACCAAAAGGCATGACAAGGTTCTATAATGTCCCTCCGGCGTGTTAAACGCCGTTTTCCATCATCCCCTCTTTTATCCTAATCAGATTTACGCCCCCTGAGATCCAATTTAGAGAACCATTTGGCGCCAACAATTTGATTGAAGAGATCAGGAATCAGAGGGAGTGGATACGGATCTCGAACAGTAATCCGATTAAGTTCGCGGAAATCCAAGCAAGGCGTAGGCCTCCATCTTTTTTCTTCACAAAGAAGAACCCCGCGCCACTGGGGAAGATGAAGTCTAATATGCCCTTTTGGCCAGCTTTCCGAAATAAATTCTTTCATAGCTGCCCTCTCAGGACCAGAAAGGTTTATAACCTAGCTTTAGGTAACTTAGCATCAGGGAAGTAAATTAATAGAGCAGTTTATACACGCGATGAGGAGGCAACTCCTGACACCCCTCCTCAGAGAACACATCCCCAAAGTCCTCCAAAAAAGGAGGCAAAGTACTAGGCACGGACCGCACTGATGACTGTGTTCATGCAGTTACTTTTGCAAAACTCACCCCATTGGTTATCTCTCTGGAAATGCCAATTTAATCACAGGGTTATGTTTAACCAACCAAGGAAGTCCTAACACAATAGGAGTAGGTTAGACCCTCCAACACATAAAAAGATAATAGTTCCCTATGTATTGCCCTACCGAAGGTCAATGTTATGAACCTCATGAACAAAGCTACCTTGCGAGAGGCTGGCGTCAATGGAGAATATAGGGATCGGTTTGACCAATACATTCAGATGGCATTACTTGAGCCTGAGCAAACTGGAGCGTCAACCAGATTAGCCCGGACCCCACTATCAAGAAGAACAGAAATCTCTCACTCTCGTACCAAACCACCCTCCAATGGTCAAGGAATGAGAAGAACTAGCGGACGAAATACATCTCCCAGATTGTCGTTCCACCACACAACTGGGATTAACAGTTTTCGGCGACTTCTTGTTCAACAAGGCACGGGACGGACATCCCCCAACAAAATGTCCTCTTTACCGCAGAAAGAAACACCTTCTAGTCTGCGGCGTACCGCCAATCCCCTCCTTCGAAATGATGTCCCTCCCAACTGCATTGGCTCTCCGAACAGACAAGGGGAACCTCAAACATAAGGGACTTTAGTAGTAGGTGGAGTAACAACAGGGGGCGGAGTTACTCGCACCTCTCCGGGCCGTCTATCAGTACGGATAGCCAGGGCCATAGCAGCCTCCAGTGATGGAGGGAATCATACTGAGCCAAAACGTCCTTTAATTGTCAGAAAGCCCATGACAAAAAACTGGCTCCTAAGAGCTGGGTCATTCCACTGAGTATCTGTAGCCCATCTACGGAACTCAGAAGCAAATTCCTCCGCGGCGATCTCCCTGCTGTATCTTACGTAATTTTGTCTCAGCAAGAGAGACCCGATCTGGGTCATCTTATACCAAACCCAGGGCAGTAAAAAATCGATCTATGACTTGTAGAGCCGGGGATCCCGGAGGAAGGGAAATGCCCAGGATTGAGGGTCGCCTTGTAGGAGCGAGATAACAATTCCCACTCTTGCTCTTCACTCCCTGATGATCGAGGCCGAAGCCGAAAATACAATTTACATGCTTCCCTGAGGTAAAAAATTTGTCTCGCCCACCGTGAACCTGTCGGGAGAGCTACTTTAGGTTCAAATCTGGTTTGCTCCGAGGGAGACAAAACTTTGGACTTAATGTCCGTCAGCTCCTTTGGGTAATCCTGCAACTGCAGAGCAGCTGGGCTACTGGATCCATGGCAACTGGGAATAATTTTATGGGCCAGTGAAATGTCACGCGGGTCTTTTGATATGTGTACATTGTCAGTAAACTTTTCTTAAAAGAACAACACTCTATACAACATATAGATTAGCAACATCAGCATGTAAATAAAGAATAGATTTACCTGACACGATATCCGTTGAACTCAGGATTAAATCTTGAGGACTTGATACACTGTCACAGGAAAGAGGAGGACCGGGGGTCTAACCTGACCTAAACTGGGGTCCTAACTAATCCCTCACCTTGGAGGTACTGATAATGTTCAGAGGTCAAGTCTCCAGCCTAACCTGTCTCCTATCGTCCCTGAACCCTGTAATCAGTCCTAAGAAGGATTCTGATTACCACCAAAGGGTATGGGCTGATCTCTGCTAAATTACACAGATTAGAAATATAGACAGACTGGAGAAAACCAGACTTGCATACACACTCAAACACAGAAGGAACATAAATGATCTGGGATATTAAAACTCTAAGCAAGGTGAGCTTAAAACAACTAAGGAGCTCTTTAACTTAAGTCTATACAGTACAATCCTATCTGTGGTCTGCTA
>JARQOD010005699.1:0-46649 GCA_033576555.1 Oophaga sylvatica
GAGTTCATCCCCGCTTTCGGGGGGTGACCAAAAAACCCCAGGAGTTCCTATGTGAGCTCGGGGCAAAGGCAACGGGGGCTGGGTCTAAAGGGACAACACAATACTTACCCCCTCTCCCAGGGAAGCTCCCAAAAAAGGGTGAAGGTAGAAAAAAAATATCCACCGGGCAATGCTCAGTCAGGTAAAGGGGCCCTTTGTCCCAAAAAAATTTTTTCATCTGTGATTTTAGATGGGGGATGTTTTAAGGGTTTTTTTATTATTTAATTAGAGAAAAAAGGGAAAAAATTTAAAGTTTAACAAAGTCCACGATGGTGAACTTTTAAATTTTAAAGGGGGGTTTTACTTTTTCAAAAAGCTTCATCGGTTTTATTTACGTAAAAAATCCCAAAAATTTTTTCTACCTTCCCCCGGGCTGTTGGTTTTCCAAGCTGATGTCACAAAACACGTGGGAGAAAAATTTGGGTCAGCGGCTTGTCTGTCTACCCCGGGGGCCGGGGAGGGATCTTCGTCAACGGGGACCCCCCGCACGGGATGTGTGGGAGAGGATTTTAAAACACGCTTGTTTGATTTTTCTTTGTTGTTTAAAAAAGGAAAAAAAAAAAAAAAAAAAAACCCTTTTTGGGGGGGGGTCTGTTTAATGGTTAAAATTTTAAAGAAAATTAAAAATTTATGGCCTCTAAAAAAGATATAACAAAACAAACACCCCTGCCAGGAGGGTTTTTTCAAAATTTTTACATTTTATAAAGGGCCCCGAAATGTTTTTAAAAAACCCAAAAAAAAACAATAAAAAAAAGGGTAAAAATAACAAAGCCAACCCAAAAAAAAAAAAAGCTTTTATTGCGAAATTAAAAACCCAAGGGGATAAAGCAAAGCCCCAAATGGATAGAGATTTTCCCCCCAAAAAAAAAGTTTTAAAAAATAAAAATGGTAAAATATGTCACCCCCCTAAAAAAAAGTGAAGGGATTTGTTGGGTCTAGATTTCTAATTTTTTTTCAACTTGTTTGACAGCCCGCTCAATTTTTGGGAAATTTTTCTATTCCCGATCTCCTAATACAGGAAAGACTGTTCTGTATCATAAAATTAGCACCCCTTTTTTTTTAATTTCTTTTTTATTCACAAAGGGGGTTTTCCCCCCAAAATAGCAACACCTTTTTTTTAAAGTTTATTGACTTTAAAGGGTTCTTTTTGTTATTTAAAATTTATTTTAGCCAAAATAACTTTTTTTCACCCGCTTTTGCCTTTTTTAAATTTCAGGGAAAAAGGGGTTTTACCCCCTTTTAAAAATACAAAGTGTGCTCGTTTGGGGGTACTTTAATGTTTGAAATTTTTGCAGTATATAAGTTATTAAGGTTTTGGGGTTTTTTTAGCCAAAAGGGGGATTTTTGGGGAATTTTTATTTTTCCCCAACCCATGTTTTTTTTTTTCAAAGGGGAAAACCAAGGGGTTTGTTTGTTTTGGGTTTTTGGGGGAAACCCATCAGGTGGGAAAATCCCCAAGCAAGCCCCCCACAACTTCTTCCCCCTCTGGGGGGAAAAAAAAATTTTTAAAAAAAATTTTAGTGTAAAAAATATCAAAACCAAAAATTTAAAAAAAATCTGAATGAAAAATGAAGGGGTCTTGTCCCTTTTTACTCAAAGAACAGTGTTAAAAAAAAAAATTTTTGCCCTTTTTAAGGGGTTTTGTAAGGCCCCGCTGAATGTGTAAAAACCCTGAAAAAAGTAAGCCTAGCCAAAAAATCGAAAATGGGTTTCCCCCAATAACATTCCCGCAAATCGCATCTAAAACCCCAAACCCCTTTTTCCCCAACTGCATTAGCGGTTTGGGCTGGCATTCTTTGGGGGAAGGATCCATTTTAAAAAGGGGGAGAGCAAGAAGCACAAACTGAGCAGTGAAGGGGGTCCCGGGGAATTTTTCAGATTTCACCCCAATTAAATTTTTTCTTTTTTTTCAAGTCCAAATTTTACGCTGTCTCAGTTTTAATTTTTTGACTGGTCGGGGTTTAAAAAGGGGGCCCCTGGGGGGTTTTTTGGGACCCCGGGGGTTTTAAAAAAGGGCGGGGGGCAACTATTTCCGCTAAAATTTCCCCAAAAGGGAACTTTTTTCCCTTTCCCTTTTTAAATAAAATTTTTGGGGAAAGGGTGTTTAAATAAATTTTGGGGGGAAAGAAAAAATAAATTTCCCAAAAAACCCCAAAATTAGTCTTTGGGGGGCCCAAATAACTCATTTTTTCGTTTTAAGGGGTTTCCCCCAAAACAAAAAAAAAGTGCAAAAATGGCGTACTTTTCCCCAAAATTTACGAAATAAAAAAGGGGGTAACCATAAACCCCAAAGGGGAAAAAATTTAAAAAAAAAATTTTTTTTAAAAAATGATTAAAAAAAAAATAAAATAGGGGAAAAACCCGGAGGACAGGGGAAAAACCAAAACAACAACAGAAGGGGAAACCCTTTTAAAAAAACACCAGGTAAAAAACGCCCAAATTCGGGGAAAATATAATATACCCCTTCCTTAATACCATGCATGAGGGATGCAAAAAAGGGGAAAAAAAAAAGGGGGGGGATAACTATAAGGTCTAGGGGGCAAATACACATTTGAATTTTTTTTTTTTTGTGGGTCCAAAAACATTGAATTATTTTTAATTTGGTACAAAGAATGCAATACCCCTACCATGTGGGGAAAAGATTGGAGTGCCCCGTTAACCCCCAAAAGCCCTTTGTCACAGCTTTTCAAGGGGAGGTTTTTTTATTGTAAAAACCCGGGGTGGATTTTTCAATGCGGAGCCCCCAGGGGAATCACTTAAGCGGCACTGTGTTCGTTATCCCTTGCAGTTGCCGCCCAGCTAAACCCTCGCATCGGGTCACCCATACGGGGAAAAAAACCCCCCGAGTCATGGGGATGCGTAGGGGCAGTGATTTTATGCGGGGCTGAGGCCCAGAAAACGCCACTGGCCCGCGCAAAAAGGGGGATTCCCAAAAACTGAAGCTAAAAAAGGGGGGGGGCCAGTTTGAGAGTAAAAACATGATCTTTAAATTTTAAAAGCCAAAAATGGAAAAAAAAGGGGGGAAAAACGCAAAGAAAAAAAGAAACGAGTGATGATGAAAATGGGTAAAGGAAGGAAAAAATTTGGGGAAAAAAGGGGGGGGGCAAATAAAAAAACCCAAAATTCATCAAAAGATGTGATTCTAGAATAAAATAGCACAGTGAATTGCAGTTTAAATGCCCCGGAAATTTTTATTTGTTGAAAAATAAGATTACTTTTTGGGATTATATTATCCAAAAAAAAATTTTGGGAAGGGGAAGACGAAATCTCCCCATAGTAAAACATGTTAAAAATTTAAAAAAAATAATGAAAAATTAAAAAATTTTTTAAAAATTTTTAGTGAAAAAAAAAAAAATAAAAAAAAATAAAATTTTTTAAAAAAAAAAAAGAAATATTTAAAAATTTTTTCCCCCTTTTTTAAAATCTTTGTTTTTTTAAGTGAAAAAATTTTGGGGGGTTTCCAAATTTTTAACCCCAAAAGCATCCATTTTTTCAGATCAAATGGCCCCTACAAAAATGGGATAAGGGGCCCCCCCCCATTCAGAAAGGGGGGTATCCGCATTTTTAAAAAACCCCAAAATACCTAAGTCCCCTTTTAGCTAAAACAAGAGAAAAAAAAAATTTCCACAAGACAAAAAATGATTTAAACAAATTAAAAAAAAGGGGGGAAAAAAAAAAAGGGGAAAAACAAAAAAAAAATTTTAAAAAAAAGGGGATCAAAAAATTGGGGGGAAAAAAATTTTTTTTGTCAAAAAACTATTTACATTCATTTTTGTTGGCTAAATTGTCTGACACCCCCCCCTCGAATGCCAAGTTTTTCCCTTGTCAATCCCCCCCTAAAAGGCCCCCGGGGGTTGGATTTGGAATGTTTAAAAGCCCTTTGAAGGGATTTAATTTTGAAACGCCTGAATATTTTTTTCCGCAAAATGTCCCCCAATAATTCGCATGAGCAAATTTTAAGCTTGCTGAAATTGGCCAACTAGATTTTTTTTTATGGGGGTGTCAGATACAGCACGTTGAGGTGTTTTTTGAAAAATTTTCTCTAATGTGAAACTTTTATCCCATTAGAAAATAAAAAGGGGGAAATAAAAAATTTGGGGAAAAAAACATCTTCCGCGGGGGGGGATCCCCCAAAAGCATATTTTGAGAGGGCGGGGGGTTTTTTTATTGAGGCTTTTCCCTAATGATTTTTTAAATTCATTTCTGCATCTGGGTAACCCCCAACGATGGGGAAAAAGGGGGGAAGGGGGGGAAGTTCCATTCGTTTTTTTTTTTTTAAAATTAACCCCCAACCGCTCCGGGGGGCCCCCAAGGGGGGGAATAGGAGCCCCGGGGCCCGTATAAGGCCCCCCGAAAGGGGGGAATTGGGGAAAACCCCGGGGGCGGGCTACCCCCGTTGACCCCCACAGGGGGGGTTCCCCGGGGACCCAAAAAAGGGGGCAAGTATTTTCAGAGTCCGGAAAGTTCTCGGGCGGGGGAAGGGGGGGGTCCCGGGGCCAAAAAGGATGGGGAGAAGGGGGGGGGTTTATGACCTTTCCGGGGGCCCGGGGCGGTGGCTATGGCGGAAGGGGTGACACTTCCCCAGAAAAACCGGATTGTCCAATTACCCCGATGGGGGCATGATTTTGGGGGACAAAACCTTCACGAACACAAGACGCAGACGCAGCGCAGACAAACAGAACAAAACCCGGGGGGTACATGATGAAACGTTTTCCCGGGGACCCCTAAGGGGGGATACCAAAATAAAAGGGAGGGGCCCGCCAGGTTTTAAATTTGAATTTCAAAAGATGCACCTGCCCCTTTAAAAAGGAGGGGGGGGCGGGGCCCTTTTTCGTCCTAACCCCATTCTGGGGGCCCCCCACACGGGGCCGGGGAAATGGAGAAGGACTCAGGGAAACCCGGGGAAAAAATGGGACAGGACCCCCAGCCCCCCCAAAACCCCCCCCGGGGGAAAACCCCAAAAAGGGGGAAAAGAGCAAAAAGGATGCGAGGCCCGTGGGGGGTGTAACAGTACCCCCCCTTTTTCTCCCCCTTTTTTTTAAACCGCGTGAAAAATTTTTTAAAAAAGGGGGGGCCTGGATGTTCTCTTTTTTCTCCCCAAAACCCCCCTCCTCAAAAGGGGCCCAAAACCCCCATCCACCCGGAATAGTCCCACCTCTTAAATCGCTTAGAGGCCCCCAAAAAATTTTTAACCCCCAAAAATTTACCTAGAACCCCGGGGGAGGGTGGTACCCGGGGGGCCTTAAAAAAAGGGGTCAACACTACTGGTTGAGGGGGGGAAAATTAAAAAGGGGTTGGTACTCTTGAGAATTTGGGAAATTTTAGTTTTTAAAAACCCGGGGGGGAAATGTCTAAAAAATTAAAGGGGCCAAAAAAACAGGACCCCAAATTTTTTGATGGTAATTTGACGGATGTATTTTGGGGGGAAACTACTTGTCTCCTGGACAAAAGGGGGGCCTCCAAAAGTCCCTTTTTCCGCATGCTTTTTTTATACGTTAGAAGCTTTCCAAAGCCCCCCGGTTTTTTCTCCCCAAATGTCCGAAAATTTTTTTTGAAAAGGTATCGACTCCCGGGGAAAATAAAAAAAAAAAAATCCCGAAAAGGAAAAAGGGGGTTTTCCCGGGGTTTTCAGCCAAACACAATCGAAAAGGGGGACTTTCCAGAAAATTCACCCTTTCTTTTTTTTTGGGGGAAAATTTTTCCCGGCGTATTTTTACCAGTCATTTGAGACGTTAAAAAGTGAGCAGGTACCCCCCCAAGGATTTTTTTTTTATTTTTTTTTATTTTTTTTTTCCCCCCCATTTTCCCCTTTTTCCGGGGTGATTAGAAAAAAAATTTTTAAAAAAATTTTTTTCCTTTTACAGACCCTTTCCCCAAAATTTGGGGGGAAATACCCCCTTCGGACAGATGGGGGGGAAAAAACCCGAAAAAAAGTGTCTATGAAGTGATTTCCAAAATTTGGGGAGAGGGGGCCCCCAAAAGGGGGAAAAAAGTGACCATTTTAAAAAAGGGGTCCCCCCCCAAAAACCCCAAACCCGAGCCCCAGAAAAAAGGGGGGGAAAAACCGTGATGGAAACCCCCTCGGGGGATTCTCCCCGGAGGGGCAAAACCCGGAAAAAGGCAGAAGCCGCCCGGGGAGATGTTTAACTTTTTGTTCAGCACAAAAGGGGCATGCTCGAAACTCCGGATCCCCTTTCCATGGGTTTTTCCCCAAAAAAACCGGGGGGGTGATTGCTGCGTCTTTTCTCTACCACATGGCCACCCCAAAAAAAAGAAGGGCCCCACGCAGAACACAGAAAGGTAAAAGCAGACACAAAAATTTTTCCCGGGGGAAACCGGCCAGAAAATGGGGGGGAACGAATAACCCAAATTCCCAAAAGTGCTGAGGGGTTTCCTTTCCCCCCCGTTCAGGGGGGAAGAAGGGCCCCAAAAATGCTTTGCCTTGATGTTTTGTCAGCGGAAAGGGGAAAATTTTTAAAAAACCCCAAAAATTTAAAACGGGAAAAAAAAATGCCAAGGGCCTACGGGGGGGGAGCTTAAAAAAAAATTGGGTAGGGGGGTTTTTAGGGGGGGGGAAAATTTTTTTTCCCGGTGATGAGTCCTTCAAGAAGATTCTCCATTCCTCCAGAGCCAATTTGTGGCCCCAAAATTCGCGTCCCCAAGTGTTCCTTTCTGCAAGGGAAAAAAACCCCCGGGAAAAAAAACACACGAAAACATCCGCCCGTAAGATTTTTGGGGGCAAACTGCTCCTGCCCCTATGGGGAAAAAAGCAACTTAAAAAAAAAATTGCTCCTTTTAAAAAGGCGATGGGAACGGGGCGGGAAGGGAAAGGTTTTTTTTAAGAAAAAAAAGGCCTTTTTTGCCTGGGGGGCCACCCCCGGGGTTTTAACCCCCTTTGGGGTTTAAAGGGTTTTTTGGGCCACTCGGGGGGAAAAGGGGGGAAAAAATTGGCCGGTAGAATTGGCGAATCCGGGGAAACCTTTTTATGGCTTTTACCCCAAAGGACGACCTTTTTGAACTGCAGAAAATTCCCCGGGTTTTTAAACCCCGGGGGAAATCTTTTCCCCAAAAGGGAAAAAAAGAGATGCTCAAAAAAATTTCTCAAAATTTGGGGAAAAAGGCCCCGTTTTCCCCTCAGTCCCTTTTTAAGGGCCAGTCGTATTTTCCCCGGGGGTGAGTCAAGTCAGCAAAAAAAAAACAAAATATCGTCCCCCTAAACCCCACAAAGGGTGAGCAAACCCCAAAAAAAAACATTAAAAAATTTTCCCCCAAAAAACCCCTCCCTTTCTTTGCCAATGGCTTACCAGGTATTCTTTGTGCCCTCCGGGTTTGAAAAGGGTTTTCCATTCTCTCCCTCTCGATTCGGGTTTAGGGGTTTTTGGGGCCCCCCCGAGGGGGAATTTGGTGAGATTTGGCCCCTGGAGGGATCAAACAGCTTGAAATAAAAGGGGGGTGGGGGCCCGTTTTTTTTTGTGATTTATTTAAAACCCCCAATTTAAAAAAGGGGCCCAAAAAACCTCCTTTTTTTTTACAAAGAAAAACCCGCCCGCCCCCGGGGATGACTTTTGGGGGAAAAAATTAGCCAAATTTTCCCCTTTTTTGTAGTCCGAATGGCCCCCAGTCCCCTGCCTGTGAAAGAGGGAAAAATCTCCCCGAGGGGGGGTTCTCCTGGAAAAAAGCTTATTTACTCATACGCCTGTGTGGGGGAGTCCCTTTAAACCTTTTTTTTCCCCAAAAGGGGGTTTTAGAAGGACAAAGGGGGGAAAACCCTGGAGGGTTCACTGGGGGGAGGGAAAAAAGGGTTTAATCCGGGGTTTAAAAAAAGATTCTGCAGGGATCTCCCCCCAAAGCCGAACTTCTCCATTTTCCAATTAAGGGGGGGTTCATCATCTGAAGCCAAAAAAAACCCAAAGCAGGGGGGGGATAAACCCCCGGATAAAAAAAATCCCTTCTTTTATATGGGTTTTGACCCCCCCCGGGGTTCCCCCCCTGGGGTTTTAAAAGGGGGGGCTGGGCCCGGGGTTTGGGCCCCCCACGGCGGAAAACCCCCGTAACTATCGGGGGAAAACGCGGGGAAAAACGGTAATGATCCACAACCGCCTCCCGGTGAAGTTCCCTCAACCCCGAATCCAAGAAAATGTTCGGAGAATTTTTTTGCTCCAAAAAACCCCGGGACAAGAAAGTGTAAAGGGGAGGGGGCTGCTTTTTAAACCGGGGTTTGGGCCCCCCTCCCGGGCCCAGGCACTGGAGTTTCCCGTTTTTTTGGGGCAGAAAGGGAAACAAAAAGTTCAGAACTACCGATAGTAAAAACTTCCTCCTTGCACGGCCCCCCGGGGGAGGTGGGGCCCAAAAAAAATGGGCCACCTCCCCGGGCCCCGGAGGGGGGGGGAATAAAACCCTTTTTTACAACTGAGTCCAGGTGAAAGGGGTTTTTTGCTTGATCCCCATGAGCCTCCTGAAAAGGGTAAAAACGGGTTCCCCAAGGGTTTAGCTTTTCCCAAAAAAAAGTAGGGGTCCCCCCTCCCCCAGCTCAAACCCTTTTTCTTGGGGTGGGGCCCCCCCAAAATTTGAAAACCGGGGGCCCCATGTTCCAAAAAAATTCAGCCCGGGGGTGGGGAAATTTTAAAAGAAAAATGAGCTACCGGAAGTATTTGGGGGCAGGCGGACAGGCTGATGCAGTCGAAGGGGGTACGCCCCGGGATCGAAAGTCTGCGAAAAGCCTCTTGGAAAAAATTAAAAATCGTTAACCCCCGGGTCCCCTCCTCCCAAAACGGTTTACCCCGGCGGGGCTTCTCCCCCGGGGGTGACATATAACCCCCTTTGGGGTCGGCAGAAAAAAAAAACCCCAAATTTTTTGAAGTTAGAGTGCACTTTTGAGGAACCCCGACACAGAGTAAAGGGGCCCCCGGGGAAAAGGGTGGGACCCCCCAGAAGGGGGGCCTTTTTTGCCAGGGGGAAAGGGGCCCCGGTTTTTGATAGAAAGTCATGCAGACGAGGACCCTGGGATCATGGGGGGAGAAAGTGTGTAGATAAGTCGGGGATTTGTCCTGTTGAACTCCCCAAAGGGGCCCCCCCTGGCACAGATCCGTGGTCAGGTCTCGGGGGTCCAGGGGGGTTTCCCCCGGGGGCCGGGGCAATCTGTAACAAGGAAAAAAGGGGAAAAGGGGGGTAAAATTTACTTTAAATTTAAATTTTTTTAAAGGGGGAACCCCCGAGACCGGGGTGGGGGGGCCCCAAGGGGGGGAATAGTGAGCCCCGGGTAACCCCAGTAAGGCCCCCCAAAAGGGGCCAGGGGAAAACCCGGGGACACAGGTGGGTCCCCCCATTAAAACCCCCCCCGGGGGGCTGCCCCCGAGGGAAAAAAAAGGGGGAAAAAATATTTAAAAAGGTCCGTGGAAAGTTTCGACGGAAAAGGGGAAGGGGCCTGGTCCAAACATGGTAGAAGGGGTTTTTGTGACCTTGTCACGGTCCACGGGAAAATGGTGATGGCAACGGATGACATTTTCGCCAAAATCCCCCGATTGTCCCCGTTTTGCCAATACGGGTTAGAATGATTGGGGGAAAAAACCTATCGGGAAAACACAGAGACGGACCAGCGCAGGACAAAAAGGAAAAACCGGGTTACAATGATAAAAACACTTGCTCCGCCCCCCCCCAAAGGGGGGAGTGACCAGATATTAGGGGGGCCCGAAGTTTTTGGTTAATTAAAATTTTCCCAAAATCCCCCCCCCCCTTTTAAAAGGGGGCCGGGGGGGGGGCTCCCCCCTTGCCGACTGGGGGGGCCCCTGCCCCCGCGTGGGGGGAAGTGGAAAGGATCAGCGGGGAGACAAAATGGAAAAGGGACCCCACCCCCCCGCACAAAACCCGCCAGGGGGCACCCGGGGGAAAGGGGAGTGAGCAAACGGAGTGCGGGGCGCCGGGCCCCCGGGGGTGTAACAGCCCATCCGGGCCCAAAGACAATGGCGGGAAAAACTTATAAAAAGGTATGAAAGGGGGGCCAAATTTTTTTGCCAAGTTTTTTCCAACCTGTTCCCCAAATTGAAAATTGAAGTAAAAAACAAAGCAATCGGGGGGTCATCCTTTTTTTGGGGGATTTAGGGGGGAGTACACCCTGTAATTACGCCGTCTACTTATCCATTTTTGTTACATCTATTACTTCCCCTTTTTTTAACCCTTTTAAGATCGGGGGATTGTGTTCAAATTTTTTTTGGTGAAAAAACTGGGGTTCTAAAAAACCCCCCAAAACCGGGGAAAAGCCATAAAAAAGGGGGGGGACATGTCCGAAGAGCATGAATTTAAAAAAATTCACAGCCTTTTTTTTTTTAAAATTTTTCATTTGTAAAAACCCTGGGTCTAAATTTTTAAAAAAAACTCAAGAAAAAAAAACCTGGGGCCATTTTTTAAGAAAAATTTTAATTCAAAGTTTTGGATTAAGATACATTTTGAAATTTTTAAGATGGAAAAAGACCCTTGCCAAATGACAAAAACATCGTAAAAGACCGTCCAGCCTGCTCGTTCGGGGCGTGAGCTCCTCCCCATAAAAAAATTTCCCCCAAAAAAACCAAAAAAGGTTTTTTTAAGGGTGGGGGACCGGGGGCCAAACCCTTTGGGTCCCCCTTTCTGCAAAAAAAATCTTCTTTGGGAAAAAGAAGCAATTAGCCAGTGCAAATTCCAATAAAAAATCACCCCCTGGGGGTTCCCATTTGGGGGTCTTTAGATAGAAACGACCCCGGGGGGAAAACAAACCTGTGTTTTGAAATATCAGAAGTCAAAATCAATGGGGCCCCAAAAGGGCCATGTTATCACCATGAATCCCATTTTTTTGATAAGTCAGTGGTCCCTACATAGGGGGGAATGCCCCCAAAAATTAGTTTTAAATAAAAATCAAAAAATTTTATTCAAAAAAAATAGCCCTCCTATGCCCGAACTTGGGGCAAACCCCCAGGGTTTTAAAAGGGCCCTTTTGGGGGTTTGGAAAAATTTGAAAAGGGTTTTCCCCGGGATTGCTAGTTTAGCCCAAACCCTCCCAGGTATTTTTTGGGGTTTAAACCCCCTTCAAAAGGGATTTTAAAAAAAATTTTTTCCCAAAGGGTTGTGAAACAAAGGTAAGGGGGCCCACAAAATTTTGGTCTTCCCCCTTGTTTTCTCAAAATTTTTTAAAACTTTTTTTCCCCATATTTACTGTGGGGGGATTAGACCTTTTTTCCCCCTTTTCTGCCCCTTAATTACAGTATCAAGTTTCCTGTAACTCTTTTTTAAAATTTTCTTTTGGGAAAGGCGAAAAAGATCTCTTAGACATATTGTTTTTTTTTAAACCCCCAGTGACCCCTCCTACAAAAAAAATCTCAATGATGGGCATACAGAAGGCGGGGTTGTCTTTTAGGGGAAAAGTACCTTTTTTCTCATTTTTTTGCTGTCTTTAAACGATCTTGGGGGGCCGGCCCGACGGGGTTTTTCCCCTTTTTAGACCCCCATCAATCCCCCCCAAATTTGCAATTTAGTCCCCCAGCTTTCCCGGAGAACAACTGTACATCTTTCACTGCTGTAAAACAAAAAATTTTAAACTATCGCTCGGATGTCAGGGTTATGTGTAAAAAATTTTCCATTTTTTGGGGGTTTTTTTTTCTGCAGAGGGTTTAAATAAAATTTTTTTTTTCCCATTCCACTTTATTTTTTTCGGGCATTTCTGCCCCGGGCCCGTCCCTTTCCCTTTTTTTCTATATTTGCCTTATTTGTTTCCCGTCCCGACCCCTCTTAGGGAAAAATTGAAAATTAGCTCAACGGAAAAGATGGGGGTTTTGGGCTTTAGGGGGGGTTTACAAACCCATAAACCCTTTTTTTTTTGGAAAAAAAACCCCACAAACCCCCAAATTTCTTAATTTTAGGCAAATTTCCCGTTCCCATTTCGTAAAAAAAATTTTTAATCCTTTGGTTTAGTTAAACCCCTTAATGGTTCTTTTTTCAAATTTGGCTGGAGGGGTGTCAATGTCATTTCCCAAAATTCACGGACCCGGGGATTGTTCATTTTATAATAATTCCTATATTTCTGGAAACATGGAGGAAAATTTTAAAATTCCCCCGCTATTCCTGAAAAATCTTTTTGGGAAGGAAAAAATTTTTATGAAAACCCTTTGGGGAAAACCCCCTAAATTTTACCCAAAAAAAACTTTGTTCCCCAAAATTTTGTTCTTTTTTGTAAAAGCCCTGTAAAGTGATATATATGGAGTTTTTTTTTTTCATTCCACTTTGTTAATTTGGAACCCCAAAAGGTTTTAAAATAAATTTCTTGAAGTGAACGGGGGGTAGGGAAACCACTTTTTAATACAAACGTATATTTGGGGAAGAGCGGGGGCCCCCGGGGAAAGGCGGGGAATTAGGGGAATGACCAGGGCAGTTCGGGTAGGGGGGTTTCAGGGGAAGGGGCCAGGGCATCTGGGTAGGCGGGTTTACGAAAGTGACCAGGAGCTCGGGGGAGGCGGGTTTTTCCGGGAAGGCCAGGGGGTCTTTTGGGGGCGGTTTTCACGGAAAGTGACCGGGCATTCGGGGGAGGAGCACAGCAAGTACCAGGAGTCTTGGCAGGGGGGGTTTCCCACAGGGGGTGACCGGGGCATTTTGAAAAGACAGTTAAACCTAGATGTTGGGCCTCCGGAGGGCAGCCCGTGGCAGATGATCGCCCCCAAGCGGAGGCAGGAGTTTCGGGAGTACCGTGATAATGCTGGGGGGTGCCCAAAAATTGGATAAAGCTGCAGTGGGGTGGCAGTGTCGCCCCCCCAAGGGGCGGGGAAAGTTTTAAAGCCGGGGTCACGCAGGGGTGTCCAACCTCCGGGGGGGTGAGTCGTGGCAGACAGCAAACAACGGTAACAGGCAGGAATAACCCGGGGGGGGCTGAACAGATTATACATGAAAAAAATTTGGGGGGCACCTCCATTCGGAAACCCCTTAAATGGGGGGTCCTGGGCTTGGGGCCAAAATTTTGGGGAAATGCGCGGGTTTTTAAGAGGGGGGGAACCCCGGGCGCGCGCCCTAAGTCCACAGCGGGAAAGGGGAGCGGGGGGACCCAGCAGGGGGAAGGGGGGAGCCGGGGGGGGGACCCCGGGGGGCGTGAGGGGGGCGGGGAAAGGGGGGGAAGGGGCGTCCCTGCCTGGCAGAAGGGGGACCCCGACGTACCCCCCCCCCCCCTTACCCCCCCCCTCTTTAGGCCAGAAAGAAATTTTGCTGGAGGGGGGGCGGATGTTCCCCCGGGCCCCCAGGTTCTTCCTCGACAAACCCCTTCCAATCCCCAAAAAAAATAAGTTTTTTCCTCCCTTTTTTGGGGCAAAATGTTCCTACCTCAAATTCATTTTAGCGAACGGAGCAGGAGGTGTACCTGTAATTGAAAAAAAAGTTAAGTACCACAGGTTTGGGGGAAAAACCCTGAAAAAAAGGGTTTGGGAAATTTGCAAAAATTTGGCCAGTTTAATTTTAGGGGATGGGGGTTATCTGCCGAACCTAAAAGGGGCCATAAACCAGGCCCAACTTTAGGGGGAAAATTTTGGCCCCAAATATTTACGAAAACCAACTTTCCCCAAAAAATTGGGGATCCCGACTTTTTTGTCAGGTGTCTTTTTTTGCGCCGATGACGAATAGTCGGACCGGGGACTCTCCAGATGAGGAGAATTCTCTAACCAAATTCCGCAGCTGGGGTTTCCACAGAGATGGAAACGGGGGGAGGGGAAGGGGGCGACCCAAAATAAAAAAAAGGGACCGGGGGATTCCCTCGTATTTTGTAGAGAATGGGGCCCAAACAGGGCCCACCAATCAGAATGGGGGTTTAAAAAGTTGAGATATGGGGAGATTTTGATTTTCCTCAACTTGTCCATTGACTTGGATGGTTTAACGGGGGGAAATCCCAAAGGGGACGTCTATAAAATTTCAATGCTCCCAGAAAAAGTGGGGAATGACCCCCCGATCCATACAATTACGGGCAAAACCTGGGGGGAAAATTTTTTGGGGAAAAGTCTTTTTTCCAATCGGGGCGAGGAAGACCCGGGAGGAAGAAGGGGCCATCTTGAAAACGGCAGCGACCCCCAAAAAACCCAACCCAGAGCGGGGAGACCCAATGGGGCCTGAAGGCCCGGGGCAAAGGGTACAGGGGGGGGACGGGGAAGGTGTAACTTTGTTGGGGAAAGGGCACGGCAGAAAAAAGTTATTTGTCTTTGTGGGGTAGGCCACCAAAAAGCCGGGAATGTTAGGGGGTTTTTTGACCCGTGGGGCCGCGTTTGACGAATGACCCCAAGTTAAATTTTTCTTCCCATCAGTCTTGAACGAACGCTTCCAGGGGGAGACATTTTTGACTCACAACCCCTCTCACTCTCCGATGATATGTTTGGGGATTTTGGGGTCCGAACCAAAGGAGGGGGCAAGGCACCCCTTGATGTTTTTGTCACCCGGGGGAAAATCAAAAGAAAATAAAAAGGGGGAAAAAAAAGGGGACCACCGGGCTTGGCGAGGGTTAATCTCTGACATGTAAAGGTAAAAATTTTTTTTGTGGCCGTGAGATTTTTACCGGATGAAGACCCCCTCGGGGGGTAACGCCCTCCCCCATCCAATTAAAATGGCCAATAACTTGACCCCCTTGGATAGTTGCCTCGGGGGGGAGAAGGGGTTTGGAAAAAAACCCCCAAAAGGAAACCCCATTTCCCCGGGGATAAGTTTTTTGGAAGTACCGCTCCGGCTCGCGGGGGAAGGCCCCCCCTCCAAAAGAACTTTGTTGCCGCCCGGGGCGATGCCATGGAGGGAAGAAAGGGGCTTGTTAAAGGGAAAAAAGGCCCTCCTTGCTTGGGCGCCCACTTTTGGGGGGGTTGACCTTTTTGGGGTGAGCCTGAGTTGGGGCATTAAAGAAGTGCGGTAGAAAAGGGTAAAGTTAAAAATCCAAACGCAAAAGGCCCTTAACCCCTTGGTCGGGGCCACTCCGGGGCAACATTTCCCCGCCCCTTCGGGGGCCTGTCTGAAGAAATTAGCCAAAAGGGGAAGCGGGTCCCAAAGGGGGCACTTCTCTTTTTGGCGAAAGGTATTTGCCTCCCCTGACAAACCTGACAACATCCCTGAGATGGAGACCGGAGAAAACCAAGAGCGTCAAGGTCCCACAACCGGGTAGGGAAGGCCCGGGGAAATGTCATTCCCCAATCCTAAAAAAGCTGGAGCTTTACAGAGACCAAAGGCAAACCAAAATCCGTTGGGCCCACCCGGGGGGTTTTGTGGTTTCCCTTTACTCCCCCGGATAAACCATTGTATCCCGAAACCGTTTAGTGAAGATCTCCCCCCTCTTAGACGTCAAACAACCCGGGAATGGCGGAAGAGGGCTTACTTCACCGGACAAATTGCCTTGTAGTCAATAGGGGACAACGACCCCTTTTCTTTTTTACAAAAAGAAACCTGCCCCCCGGGGGGGGTAGTTTTCCGGATGAATCCTTTCGCAAATTCTCCCGATTTTTTCGCATCGCCCGCTCGAGCGGACAGGGGAAAATCCCCGGGGGGAGCGTAGTAGGGGAAGGTCGATGGGCAATCTTGGGGTCTAGGGGGGAATGTCTCTGCTTCTTTTTATTAAAGAATCAAATGCCCAATAGGAAAATGGGACCCAAAAATTCGGGTTGGGAAAAGGGGGGGAGGAGGAAGGGGCACCAACACGTTTTATGACGTCCTGTCCCACGAAAAATCCCCATTCGCCAATCGAGACGGGGTGCTTTTTTGGGCCAGGGCGACCTGTAAAAAAGCATGAGAGAGCCCGGGTAAAACATAAACGAATGCTCTCAGAATCAACTTTCCCCCGGGGGGTTATGGTTTGGGGTGATAATTGGGGGGAGGGGGAAAGGGCCCCCCCACCAAAAGCCAAAAGATAGGGTTCAACCAAGGTTTGGTGGGAACGATATTTTTTACGGGGACTGGAAACAAATTCCCAGTGCCCAAAATCAAGTTGGGCCATTCAAGAAAGTTTTTCCGATGAAAAAGGGAAAAAACAAGAGAGATGAAAAATTTTATTTGTAGGTGGCCCTCACGAACCTGACACAGGCTTTCCCACCTTCCGGACAGGTCGGCCCCTGCTCCTTAGCCACAGTAGAACAACTCTCTGGGGAGGGTGAGTCCTGGGGGCTTGACCCTTGGTCGGTCGACGCATGGTCAGCAGTGTCAGGGGGGAAAGGGAAGGGGGGTTTTGGCCCTGAAACGGGGGAAGGGAAACAACCCCCCCTCATGACCCCTTTGGACTTCCTAAAAAAGGGTCAATTTTTTTGGAAGTTTATTAAAACATCAAGGGGTTTAATGCCCCCACCGCATTCATCTTTAATGGGCCCGGGCAACCCCCCAAAGCCGAAATCAGGGGGTTATTGCCCAACCAACTCTGAGGCTAAATACGGAAAACCCAGGGGATATTCCCCCCTTTTGGGCTCTCCCGACGGAGACCAACAAGAGATGAGAGGAGGGCTTTCCCTCCATTCTCGAAACCTTTTCCGGGAAGGGCCCAGGGGGAAAAACAGGCATCAGATACCAGAGGATCTTTTCTCTCCAAGAGGATTAACCGGCCAGACCTCCGGTGAGATGGGACATAGAAGGGAATTTTGGGCCCGGGCAGAGTTAAACTGGATCCAGGAGTTTAAAACAGTGACGGGGGAACAAACCACGAGCCAAGCAGGGGGCCCCAAAAACCCAGGGGGGCTGAAATGGGGGCCGGAATGGGAAAACCAATTGGGGAAACCGAGTGCCGGATTGGGATCATGGCCCAGCTGGTTGCTGGGGATAAAACATTCCCGGGGGAATTGATTCCGGGTGACCCGGGGTGGCCTCCTGTTCACCTCTGGCGAGACGTTATACAAATTCCCCGGGGGGAAGGGGGTTTGGGGGGCCCCCATTCCATGGCCCACAAACTGTAACGGGTCGGGGAGGGGAAAACCCCTGACTTTATTATACAAACATATATTTAAAGGGGGAAGGGGGCCCCGGGGGAAACGGGCAGGAAATTTACAATGACCAGGGGGTTTGGGGAGGCGGGGTTGCACGGCAATACCGGGGGAGTCTCTGGGGAAGGTGCACGGGAAGTGACCAGGGGGTCTTGGGTAGCAGGTTTTCACGGGAATGCCGGGGGGTTTGGGGAGGCAGGTTTTCACGGCAAGTACCAGGGGGGTTCTGGGCAGCAGGTTGTCACAGCAAGGACCAGGGCAGTCTTGGACGGAGGGTTTTCAAGCAATGACCCGGACAGTTTCTGAAAAGACAGGCTTATCGACCAGTGTTGGAGCCCCTGGGAGGGTAGTCCCATGGCAGATGTTGCCCCACGAGCGGGGAGGATTTTTTGGGTAGCCCGGGGGTCATGCTGGGATGCCGAAAATTTTAAAAGCTAAAATCGGGGGGGCAGATGATCGTCCCCAAATGAGCAGGGAAGGTCTCTGGATAACCGGTGATCATGCTGATGAATCCGAACCTTGGGAAAAGGGTGCAGTCGGATGGCAGTGATCGCTCCCAAGTGAAGGGAAGAGTCTCTTTAAAAAAGCCGGGGGTCACTGCAGGTGATGTCCAACCTCCGGGGGGGTGCATCAGATGGCAGACGCAAACAGACAGGTAAAAAGGAGGCAACTGGAAACCCGGAGCTGAGGGGTGAACGAGTTATACAGTGCAACAACAACATTGCCGGGGACCTCCCTTCAGGAGGAAGCCCTTAATATAGGGTGGAGTCCTCCGCATTGGCCGGAGACTAATTTGGAAAATGCGCGCGGCTCCTTTAAGAGCGGGGGAGGGCGCGGGCGCGCGCCCTAAGTCCAGCAGCAGGGAAGGAGCGCGCGGACCCAGCAGGGCGGAAGTAGGACGCCAGGGCGCTGAGGACGCAGAGCGCTGTAAGGGGAACGGCGTCCCTGCCTGGCAGAAGGCCGGGACGCCGACGCTACAGAATGTGGTTTTGAATAGTCTAAAGGGGTGCAGTTTTTAAAGTGGGCTTTTGGTTGATGGTTTTCTGACATATAGGACCATCACAATCACTTCAAAAGCGTTTCCCCCCCAAAAAAAAAAATAAATTACAAAAAAAAAAGTTTGTTGAAAAAAAAAATGCTGCTAAACATTTTATTCCTTCCAACATCCTAACCAAAAAGCATTTAAAAAATCTAATTTTTAATTTTTAATCATTTTGTGTGCTAGACAATCTTAAGGATATAAAAATTCAAAGAATGAAAATTGCACGTATTTCAAATTTTTCCTCAAATTAATGATTAATCTATATACATATAATTTCATACAAAATTTACCACAAGCATAAAGTAAAATGTATCATAAATTTTTTTTTACATTAACCTCTTAGTGACCAAGCAATTTTGACCTTAATGGTCAAGCCAAATTTTACAATTCCGACCACTGTCACTTTATGTGGTAATAAATCTGGAACGCTTAAACAGATCTCACTGATTCTGAGAATGTTTTTTCATGATAGTGGTAAAATTTCTTCGATCAGACTTGCATTTATTTTTGAAAAAAAACAAACGGAAATTTGGCAAAAATTTAGAAAATGTTGCAATTTACAAACTTAATTTTGTTGCCCTTAAATCAAACAGTTATGTCACACAAAATGGTTAATAAATAACATTCTCACGTGTACTTTACATTCAACACAGTTTTGGAAACATGTTTTTTTTTTTTTGTTAGGAAGTAAGAAGGGTTAAAAGTTGACCAGTGATTTCTTATTTTTTCCAACAAATTAAAAAAAAACTACACTTTTTTTGGGGGGAGTGGGAACCACATCACATCATAGTGACTTTGAAGGGTCTATATGACAGAAAATACTCAAATGACACGATTCTAAAAACTGCACCCTCAATGTGTTAAAAACAATATTCAAGAAGTTTATTAACCCTTCAGTTGCTTCACGAGAAACTGAATTAATGTGGAAGGAAAAGTGAATATTTAACTTTTTTTTCACCAAATTTATTTTAGACCCAAACTTTTTATTTCGCAACAATAACAGGAGAAAATGGACTACAAAATGTGTTGTTTAATTTCTCCAGAGAACACGGATACCCCATATGTGGGGAAATCCACTGTTTGGGCGCATGGCAGGGCTCAGAAGGAAGGAGCACTGTTTGACTTTTTAAATTAAAATTGTCTGGAATCAAGAGCGGACTCCATGTCGCATTTGGAGAGCCCTTGATGTACCTAAGCAGTGGAAACCCCCACAAGTGACCCCATTTTGGAAACTAGACCCTGGATAAAATCCTTAAGAAGTGTGAGCATTTTGAACCCATAGGTACGACACAGAACTTGATAGCATAGGTTGTCATATTGAATACATCGTCATCAGTGTTGAGCGCAAGTGCTCGCTACTCCAGTTTGCATTGGGTGCACAGTATGCACCAAATATCGCGGATGCTCGAGTGACATGCTGGAGTCCCTGCCACATATTTCATAGCTGTTTATACACCCAAAAAAGCTATGTGGGAATCCACGATACTTTGTGCATACCTGGGCATCATCGGCTATCACAGTGATCAAAGGAACAAATAGGAAAAACTCCCATTGTTGCTGGTGCTGGCTGGCAGATCCCAGCAGGCACACTGCACATGTGCCCGCATTTATTTCCAGGAAGACGACTAGAGGGGTGGAGCAGGAGGGGGTGCTATACCCTTATTTCTCAGCGTTGTTAAAAAGTGTCGGCGGTCATTAAGTGGTTAACTGGTATATGTAGAAGTGTTCCAGAGTTATTACCACATGGTCACAGGTCAGGTTTTAAAAAATGTGGATTGGTCAGGAAGGTGAAAACAGGCTCTGGTGGCCAGTGGTTAAAGGGAAAGCTATAAAGTAATTACAAATGTTGCAAAATGCATTCTTAATTATTTTTTATTTTTTTTACCCATTCAAGGCCAGGTTATTTACCTCTGTTTTGTTTCTGACCCGGCACGCTTTTGGAATTTTTTTTTTCATTAAAGTCATTTAAAGAACTGTAAAGTGTTGGGGTGGGTGTAGTGGGGTTTTTTTGTTTTGTTTTTTTCTCGCCTGGATATTTGCGTTTTTTTCATAATATGTGGGGCTTTACTTTCATGTTAATTTCATACTCTCAGCGACATTCCTGATGACATTTGAGGACATGATGGAGGGATAAAATGTCATCTTGTCACACAAATATAATCTGCACACAACTCAATCGAATGAAAAATAAAAGGGAAAACATTGAGTCTCAGAGTGCTGATATGATTATATGTAATTATATTTCAGAACATTTTGACTTGCATCCTGATTTTTTATTTTTTTTATTACTGTCTTTTGACTAGTGAATGGAGACTAGCTATTTCATATCTCCTAAATTGAGCACACAAAGATCTTGGCCCTTCCTGATGTTGGACCTGCTCTTCATTCCTTAGTTGGCACACAGACAAAAGCAGCAGCATGCAGTCAATTACAAAAGCAGATACTGGTCATTGTAACTGTGAATCCAGGGATGAAGTGGCTCATAACTGAAGAAAGGCATATTTCTCTGAGATGTATTGCAAAGCCTCTTGTATTTGTTTATACTACTGAATTATGCAAACTTGTTGAAAGTTATGTTCACATTTTAATAATAATAAAAAACTATATACGTTTGGTATCGCCGTAATTCTACTGACTCAAGTATCCTTTTGCCAGGTCTTTTTTTTTTAGCCATACTATGAATGCCATGAAAACAAAACCAAACAAAGCAATGGCTGAATTTTATTTATTTTTTTAATTTCCTCTTTACAATTTCACCACACTTCAAAAAACCTTTGTCTTGGTTTCCATTAATTACATTGTATGGAAAAATGAATGTCCTTCAAAATTACAACTTTTCCCACATACGCAAGCCATATATATGACTACGTCAACAGAATGAAAAAAAAAATATTTTTGAAGGATAGGAAAAAATGAGTGCATAAACAAAAAATTGCTTGGTGCAAAGCAAGTTAAAAGATGAACCTCTGCTTATTCAGGAGATAAATCAATAGTGCTCAAAATCGTGCATTTACAAACTTATTTAAATTTTGCACATGGCATAATATATTTGGTGCAGCCTGTTAGACCAGTTTCTTCTGTACACAGTGTCATGGTTGGCATGCGTGTATACCAGAGATCTTCAGCAATTTTGCACATAAAGCATTGTAAAACTTCTTTTTAGGCCTTTAGGTCTCTACTGCTATAAGCGCTTCATGAAAAAAATTACAGCTACATGTTATAATGATTGTACAGAGTATCTGTGAAGATGGTCTCGTCCTGCAATGGACCAAGATTTTGCTTCATGAGGACCTAACAAGTATTTAAATGGGTTGTCCACTACTAGAACAACCCCTTCTAGGTCAAAATGTTTGTCCCTCATAAAATAATAAAAGTTATACTCCCCTCCTGTGCCGGCGCTATACCTGCCGTGTCGGCACCCGCTTCACTCGGGTCTTCGATGATGTCGTGATGCCGGCACCCAATCAGCGCTGGTGTCACTGTCCCCACCTCTGGACAAATTGAAGAGGAAGTCAGGGCTGCAGCTGATCTTGTACATCCTCTTCCTGCTCAATTCGACAGGAGATGGGGACAGACACCAACGCTGATTGGGTACCGGTGTCACAATAACGCTTCACTGTGGCTATGGTGTTTTTTGGTAATGCGCAGTGTTGGTTTTGCACCAAATCTACCTCTTGTAACTTATGGTCTGATGAGAACAAGGTTTAACTTTTTGGCCTTTAACGCATATACCCGCAAGCTGATGACAGTAGGTTTTGGCAAAACCGTGGGGATGGTGTTCTTGGAGTGATGCGTTGTGTTGGTTTGACACCAGACATAGCATTTACCTTGGTGTCCAAAAAGTTAAATTTTGGTCTCCTCTGACCACAGCACCTTCCTCCGTACATTTGATGAATTTCCCACATGTCTTTTGGCAAACTCAAAGCGAGCCTTACAATTTTTGTGTGTAAATAAAGGCTTTTTTTCTGCCCACTTTTCCGTGAAGGCCACCTCTATGTAGTGTACTGCTTATTGTGGTTGTATGGACAGACACTCCAGTCTCTACTTGGGAAACCAGTTTTGCTCAAGAATATCCCTGTATTTCGCACCATCCATCTTCCCCTCGACTCAGACCATTTCCCCTGCCCTTGCTAACGAAAAACATCCCCACAGCATGATTCTGCCACCACATTTCATTGTAGGGTAATGAGCTGTTTGTTTTGGCCAGACACAGCATTTATCTTGGTGGCCAAGAAGTTCAATGTTTGTTCTCATCTGACCTCAGCACCTTCTTCCATACAGTCATGGCCAAAAGTTATGAGAATGACACAAATATTAATTTTTACAAAGTCTACTGCTTCACTTTTTCTAATGGCAGTTTGCATATACTCCAGAATGTTATAAAGAGTGATCAGCTTAACAGCAATTACTTGCAAAGTCAATATTTGGCTAGAAAATGAACTTTATCCCCAAAACACATTTCAACATCATTGCAGCCCTGCCTTAAAAGGACCAGCTAACCTCTTTTCAGTGATTGCTCCATTAACACAGGTGTGGTGTTGATGAGGACATGGCTGGAGATCAATCTGTCATGATTAAGTAAGAATGACACCACTGGACACTTTAAAAGGAGGCTGGTGCTTGGCATCATTGTTTCTCTTCTGTTAACCATGGTTATCTCTAAAGAAACACGTGCAGTCATCATTGCAATGCACAAAAATGGCCTAACAGGAAGAGTATCGCAGCTAGAAAGATTTCACCTCAGTCAACAATCTATTGCATCATCAAGAACTTCAAGGAGAGAGGTTCCATTGTTGCCAAAAAGGCTCCAGGGCACCCAAGAAAGACCAGCAAGCGCCAGGACCGTCTCCTAAAAGTGTTTCAGCTGCGGGATCGGGCTACCAGCAGTGCAGAGCTTGCTCAGGAATGGCAGCAGGCAGGTGTGAGTGCATCTGCATGCACTGTGAGGCGGAGACTCCTGGAGCAAGGCCTGGTCTCAAGGAGGGCAGCAAAGAAGCCACTTCTCTCCAGAAAAAACATCATGGACATACTGATATTCTGCAACAGGTACAGGCAATGGACTGCTGAGGACTGGGTAAAGTTATTTCTCTGATGAATCCCCTTTTCGATTGTTTGGGACATCAGGAAAACGCCTCATTCGGAGAAGACAAGGTGAGCGCTACCACCAGTCTTGTCTCATGCCAACTGTTAAGCATCCTGAAACCATTCATGTGTGGGTTGCTTCTCAGCCAAGGGAATCGGCTCTCTCACAGTCTTGCCTAAAAACACAGCCATGAATAAAGAATGGTACCAGAATGTCCTCCAAGAGCAACTTCTCCCAACCCTCCAAGAGCAGTTTGGCGATCAACAATGCCTTTTCCAGCATGATGGAGCACCTTGCCATAAAGCAAAGGTGATAACTAAATGGCTCAGGAACAAAACATAGAGATTTTGGGTCCATGGCCTGGAAACTCCCCAGATCTTAATCCCATTGAGAACTTGTGGTCAATCATCAAGAAACGGGTGACAAACAAAAACCTAAAAATTCTGACAAAATAAAAGCATTGATTGTGCAAGAATGGACTGCTATCAGTCAGGATTTGGTCCAGAAGTTGATTGAGAGCATGCCAGGGAGAATTGCAGAGGTCCTGAAAAGAAGGGTCAACACTGCAAATATTGACTTGCTGCATTAACTCATTCTAACTGTGAATATAAGCTTTTGTTACTCATATGTTTGCAATTATTATATTTCTGTCTGTGATAAAAACATCTGTCAAACACACATAAAAACCAGAGGGCAGCAGATCATGTGAAAATATAATATTTGTGTCATTCTCAAAACTTTTGGCCATGACTGTACATTTGGGAGTCTCCCACATGTCTTGGAACTCAAAACGAGCCTTAAAATTTTTGTGTAAGTACTTTTTTTTTTTTCTGCCCACTCTTCCATAAAGGCCACCTCTATGGAGTGTACGGCTTATTGTGGTCGTATGAACAGATAGTCCAGTTTCTGCTTGGGAACGCTGCAGCTCCTTTATGGTTACCTTTGGTCTCTGTGCTGCCACTCTTGATTAATGCCCTCCTTGCCTGGGATTTTTTTTTAACCCCTTAGTGACAGAGCCAATTTGGTACTTAATGACCAAGCCAATTTTTACATTTCTGACTACTGTCATTTTATGAGGTTATAGCTCTGGAACACTTCAACGTTCCACTGATTCTGAGATTTATTTTTTTTTCGTGACATATTGTACTTCATGTTAGTGGTAAAATTTCTTCCATATACTTGCATTTATTTATGAAAAAAAACGGAAATTTGGCACAAAAATTTAGAAAATTTAGCAATTTTCAAACTTTTAATTTTTGTACCCTTAAATCTTAGAGTGGTGTCACACAATATAGTTAATAAATAACATTTTCCACATGTCTATTTTACATAGCACGATTTTGGAAACATAATTTTTTTTGTTAGGATGTTGTAAGGGTTAAAAGTTGACCAGCGATTTCTTATTTTTCCAACAAAATTTACAAAACCATTTTTTTAGGGACCACCTCACATTTGAAGTGAGTTTGGGGGGTCAATATAACAGAAAATACCCAAAAGTCACACCATTCTAAAAAACTGCACCCCTCAAGGTGCGCAAAACCACATTCAAGAAGTTTATTAACCCTTCAGGTAGTTCACGAAAACTAAAGCAATGTGGAAGGAAAAATGAACATTTTACTTTTTTCACAAAAAATTTACTTTGGAACCATTTTTTTTTTATTTTCACAAGGGTGTCAGGAGAAATTACACAACAAATTTTGTGGTCCATTTCTCCTGAGTGCGCCGATACCCCATACCCCAAATCCTGGCCCTCCTCATCACATCCCCACACTCATTTCTAACACCCTGCCACGATCTTCCACACGTTTTTTGCAACCCTGTCAACCTCATACCTATCCATCCACACCCCCCTCCCCAGTCCCCCTACCCGGAGCACTATGGAACGCACGCTCCGTCTGCAATAAACTGTCATTTGTCCACGACCTCTTTATCACCAACAAACTCTCCTTCCTTGCCATCACTGAAACCTGCTCACCCCCTCTGACACAGCCTCTCCAGCTGCGCTCTCCTATGGCGGACTTCATCTTTCTCACACCCCTCGCCCCAGCAACAAACGTGGTGGAGGAGTTGGCTTACTCCTGTCTGATACCTGCTCCTTTACCCCTATTCAAATTCCACTCTCCGCTGCTATTCCCTCGTTCGAAGTGCACTCCGTCCGCATCTATTCCCCCTCCAACCTCCAGCTGGGTGTCATCTACCCCCCCCGGAACTAGCCATCTCCACCTTTCTCGACCACTCACCACCTGGCTACTCCATTTCCTCTCTGCTGACATCCCCCCCATCATTATGGGCGACTTCAACATCCCCATTGACACTTCCACCCCGGCAACCTCTAAACTTCTTTCGCTCACAGCTTCCCTTGGCCTCACTCAATGGTCCTCTGTGGCCACTCACAAAGGCGGTCACACGCTGGACCTTATCTTCACCCGTCTCTGTTCCCTCACTAATCTCACTAACTCCCCACTCCCCCTGTCTGACCACAACCTACTGACATTCTCTTCCCTCTCCTCTGTTAGTACGCATCCCCCACTCCACAAACTCACCCACCCTCGCAGAAATCTCAAACACCTCAATTTACAATCGCTCTCTGAGTCTCTCCTCCCTCTTACAGACATAGCCTCACTTAATGACACAGATGCTGCTGCCACATTTTATAACACCACAATAAAAACCACACTTGATTCGGCCGCCCCCCTCATGCAGAGCAAAACTCGTACAATCAACAGGCAGCCATGGCTGACCGGCCTGACCAAAGAACTGAGACGGGCTTCCAGGGTTACCGAGCGGAGATGGAAGAGAACCCACTCCATCGAGCACTTCAACGCATACAAGCAGTCCCTTGCCAGCTTCAAGTCCACGCTCTCTGCCGCAAAACAAACTTACTTTGCATCTCTCATATCCTCCCTGTCTCACAACCCTAAACAGCTCTTCAACACTTTCAATTCTCTACTCCATCCCACAGCACCTCCTCCCTCTCCTCTCATTTCTGCCGAAGACTTTGCCTCCTTCTTTAAGCAAAAGATTGATACTATCAGAGAAGGCTTTGGCCCGCAGCCCCCAATGCCCCTCTTAGCCACTCAGCCCTGTTCTTCCAAAACCAGCTTCACCACCATGACAGAAGATCAGCTCTCCACTCTCCTGTCAAGATCACACCTCACCACTTGCGCGCTTGACCCACTCCCGTCCCACCTCATCCCTAACCTTGCCACAGTCTTCATCCCTACTCTCACACACCTCTTCAACCTTTCACTTACAAATGGTGTCTTTCCTTCATCCTTCAAACATGCCTCAATCACCCCGATCCTCAAAAAGCCCTCCCTCGACCCATCCTCAGCGTCTAGCTATCGCCCGATATCTCTTCTCCCCTTCGCCTCAAAACTACTGGAACAGCATGTATATCTTGAACTGTCCTCCCACCTTTCCTCCTGCTCCCTCTTTGACCGGTTACAATCAGGCTTTCGACCGCATCACTCAACTGAAACTGCCCTAACTAAAGTCACCAACGACCTACTAACCGCCAAGAGCAAGCGACACTACTCTGTCCTCCTTCTCCTGACCTATCTTCTGCCTTTGACACCGTAGACCATTCCCTCCTCCTACAGATTCTCTCATCTCTTGGCATCACAGACTTGGCCCTATCCTGGATCTCATCATACCTAACAGACCGAACTTTTAGTGTCTCCCTCTCACACACCACCTCCTCACCTCGCCCCCTGTCTGTCGGTGTTCCCCAAGGCTCAGTCCTAGGACCCCTACTCTTCTCCATCTACACCTTCGGCCTGGACAGCTCATACAATCCCATGGCTTGCAGTATCACCTCTATGCCGATGACACGCAGATCTACCTATCTGGACCTGACCTCACCTCCCTACTGACCAAAATCCCACAGTGTCTGTCTGCTATCTCAGCCTTCTTTTCTGCTCGCTTTCTCAAACTGAACATGACAAACAGAATTCATCATCTTTCCCCCACCTCATTCTACCCCTCCACCAGGCCTATCCATCAATGTCAATGGCTGCTCGCTTTCCCCAGTCCCACATGCTCGGTGCCTTGGGGTGATCATCGACTCTGCCCTCTCTTTCAAACCACATATCCAAGCCCTCGCCACCTCCTGCCGCCTCAAACTCAAAAATATTTCCCGGATACGCTCATTCCTCAACCATGAAACCACAAAAACACTAGTGCACGCCCTTATCATCTCCCGCCTCGACTACTGCAACCTCCTACTGTCTGGCCTCCCTCTAGCACTCTGGCACCACTCCAGTCCATCCTACACTCTGCTGCACGACTAATCCACCGTTCTCCCGCTATTCCCCAGCCTCCCCACTATGCCAGGCCCTTCACTGGCTTCCTATTGCCCAAGGCTCCAGTTCAAAACCTTAACCATGGCATACAAAGCCATCCACAACCTTTCTCCTCCATACATCTGTGACATGGTCTCCCGCTACCTACCTACACGCAACCTTCGATACTCTCAAGATCTCCTTCTCGACTCCCCCCTCATCTCTTCTTCCCACAACCGCATACAAGACTTCTCCCGGCTTCCCCCATACTCTGGAACTCCCTGCCGCAAAACATCAGACTTTCACCAACAACGGAGACCTTCAAGAAAAACCTGAAGACCCACCTGTCCGACAAGCCTACAACCTGCAATGATCCTCAGTCTACTGAACCATCGCACGACCAGCTCTACCCTCTCCTAGTGTATTCTCACCCATCCCTGTAGACTGTGAGCCCTCGCGGGCAGGGTCCTCTCTCCTTCTGTACTTGTGTGTCCCTTGTCTAGCACATGTTTATTGTATCTGTCTATATTTTTCCTTTTCATATGTAAAGCGCCATGGAATAAATGGCGCTATATAAATGTATAATAATAATAATAATAATAATAATATGTGGGGAAAAACCACTGTTTGGGTGCATGGCAGGGCTCAGAAGGCAGGGAGCACCACTTGACTTGAACGCAAAATTGGCTGAATCAATAGTGGCGCCATGTGGTGTTTGGAGACCCCCTGATGCACCTAAACATCGAAACACTCCAGCCCGACTCACTTTAGCCCAACTCTGACCCCAATGGAAATAAATACATTTTTTTTTTATTTTATTATTTTTACCTAACTTAGGCTACTTTCACACTTGTTTTTTTGCGCAGCGCATCTTGCGCTATCGGACGCATGCGCAATGTTCCCCTATCTTTAACATGGCGGGCGCAGGGTCTAGCGCTTGCACGCGTTCATGTGCGTTTGTCGTGCGCTGCGCATTTTCCCGGTGTGCGCCCATACGCGCAGACGCTACATGTTGCATTTTTTTTTTCCGCCCAAACCCGCTTTAAAAAAAATGCGTGCGCACGTGTGCGCATGCTATGCGCAAAAAGTAACATTGCAGTCTATGGGGCGCTGGCGTGCGCATGGCTTTGCGCTCGTCAGCGCTTTTGCACGCACGCGATTTTTCTGTAAATAATGGAGCCAGAGATGATGGAGACAGAGATGATAGAGCCAGAGATGATGGAGGCAGAGATGATGGAGACAGAGATGATAGAGCCAGAGATGATGAGGCAGAGATGATGGAGACAGAGATGATGGAGCCAGAGATGATGGAGGCAGAGATGATGGAGGCAGAGATGATAGAGCCAGAGATGATGGAGCCAGAGATGATGGAGGCAGAGATGATGGAGACAGAGATGATGGAGACAGAGATGATAGAGCCAGAGATGATAGAGCCAGAGATGATGGAGGCAGAGATGATGGAGACAGATGATGGAGACAGAGATGATGGAGGCAGAGATGATGGAGAAAGCGCTGCGGAATATGATGGCGCTATATAAATAAAGATTATTATTAAAGATTATTATTATGGAGCCAGAGATGATGGAGGCAGAGATGATAGAGCCAGAGATGATGGAGCCAGAGATGATGGAGGCAGAGATGATGGAGACAGAGATGATGGAGACAGAGATGATGGAGACAGAGATGATGGAGACAGAGATGATAGAGCCAGAGATGATGGAGGCAGAGATATGGAGACAGAGATGATGGAGACAGAGATGATGGAGACAGAGATGTGGAGCCAGAGATGATGGAGGCAGAGATGAGGGAAACAGAGATGATAGAGCCAGAGATGATGGAGGCAGAGATGATGAGACAGCTGATGGAGGCAGAGATGATGGAGACAGCTGATGGAGGCAAGATGATGGAGGCAGAGATGATAATGTGACAAATAGAAAACGCATGCGCCAAAAAACGCAAACGCATGCAAAAACGCATGAAATCGCAGACAAACGCTGTGTTTTTTTGTCAAAATGCGCATGCTGATGCGACTAAATATTGCAACGTTTACAAGCGTTTGCATGCGTTTTTTTAATGCCTTCATGTGCGCTCGAACGCAGCGCAAAAAAACGCAACTGTGAAAGTAGCCTTAGGGGGTGATAAAGGAGGGTTGAATTTACTTTTTTTTTTTTTTTTTCATTTTGATTACTGTGATAGGGTCATCACAGTGATCAAAATGAACCAATAGGAAACATTTCCTATTGTGCTGGCCGCAGATCTCGGCATGCGCCCGCCATGGTCTCCCGAAGAAGACCCTGGGGGACTTCACGTGGGGTTGCAGGAACAATGGGGGAGATTGGGGACCCTATTTCTCCTCTATTGTGCAATCACCTCAGAGGAGAGAGAAATTAAATGGAAAATCTGACTCTTTATTTTGTGGTCGCCCTTATTAACAGTATAACGGCTATCGCAACACCGAGGTCGGTAAAAACCGACCCGAATCATGTTCTCTGGGGTCTCGCTATCCCCGAGAAATTCCAACTCTGGGGGGCACTATACCCTTATTCTTCAGCACCGTTAAAAAGCGGCGCTGTGGTTTAAGTACCCTTAACTGCGCTGTTAAAAGGTATGTCAGCGGTCATTAAGGGGTTTAAATATTTATGACCATGTGATATTTCAGTTTTTCTTTTTAAATAAATTTGCAAAAATTCTACATTTGTTTTTTTTAATTCAAGATTGGGTGTAGAGTGTACATTAATGAAAAAAAAAAAGAACTTTTTTGAATTTACCAAATGGCTGCAATGAAACAAAGCGTGAAAAATTTAAAGGGGTCTGAATACTTTCCATACCCACTGTATGTAAAATAACAGCTATAATCGCCTCCAGCAATGTTCCATCAGCGTCGGCACTGGCTCTCCCCGGGTCCGCCTGAAATCGTCACGCGATCCCTGCAGCCAATCAGTGACCGCTTCACTCTCCTTTCCTTCAGACAAATCTGACACCAGAGGAAGTCGGAGTATCAGACTAAAGGGTCAAGAAGAGAGGCTATCTGAAAGCTAACGGACTAATGAGTGACTGAGTGTTACAGGAGTTTAGAGATGAAGGGGTTAGAGAATCCTGTAACAGTTCTGGTCAAAGTTGTTTTTTTTTGTTTGTTAAGTTTTTTTTCCCCCCTTTAGTAAAGGATTATGAAGGAGGAGAAACCATACTCAACAAAGTAAGGAGGTTAAATATTTTAGGTGGGCCATGACAGCCGTGAGAGAATAGGTTCAATGGTGGAGGTACTAGGGTGAGAAAAGCAAGAAGTCTGGTAAATTGTTCCGTAACTGGTTCAAAGACTGAAAGTGAACTTGTTGGAGAGCAAGAAGAAGAGGATTCATTTATTGGGTAATTGTCTATTTGTAAGGCAATCCCTGCATGTGTTGCCGATGTCGAACAGCTGCGAGACATGCAGGCTCGGAACAATCGGTTAGCACCCGACCGTGCTCGGATAAAGGTAAATGTCACACTAAACGACACGACCTGGCGAGATCGTTGGGGTGATCGCTATATGGTCGCTAGTTAGCTTCCAAACAGGAAGATCTCATCAACGACACATCAGCGATCTGTATAACGACCTCGGCGGTCGTTGGACCTGTCACACAGCATGTATTGTTTTAAAAATCCCGACCTCGATAGGCGTGATTGAGCGCAACTTTTTCCACGCCCCTCAGCACAGATTGGTGGTCACTGTATGTCATGACTGTTTATGTCACCGCTCTCTCGCTTTGTGATTGGACGACAGCGTCATAAAAAAAACGACGTATTAGCCCCCTTCTATGTTCTCGAGCGGAAGCGGTTCATTCGAATTTCCAGCATGTTCCATACTGCGTCCTGCAAGCATTCTGCTTTGCAGCTACTGCATCCAGTCTGTGCCGCTATTGCGTTTGCCCCGATTCAATTTTTCAGGATCCCAAATATGTCTTGTAAGGTAGGTACTGTTTTTTTTTTTCACATTTAATTTTAAAGAACCATTTTAAGATCCGAGCTGGTTAACCGTTGTCGTCCATCTATTTTTTTTTTTTTTTTGGTCTCTTCTGCCATTGTTTTTCCTGCCGGCCCACCACCACCATTTTATGATCACTGCTGTTTTTACCGGGATTGTCCATCTATGAATTTTTTTGGGTCCTGCCATTGTTTTTTACTGCCGCGCCCACCACCACCATTTTATGATCCCGCTGTTTTTACCGTAGTTGTCCATCTATGATTTATTTTTTGGTCTGCCATTGTTTTTACTGCCGCGCCCACCACCACCATTTTATGATCCCTGCTGTTTTTACAGTAGTTGTCCATCTATGATTTTTTTTTGGTCTGCCATTGTTTTGTCCTGCCGCCCCACCACCATTTTATGATCCTGCTGTTTACCGTAGTTGTCCATTGATTAATTTTTTTTGGTCTGCCATTGTTTTGTCCTGCCGCGCCCACCACCACCATTTTATGATCCCTGCTGTTTTACCGTAGTTGTCAATCTATGAATTTTTTTGGTCTGCCATTGTTTTGTCCTGCCGCACCCACCACCACCATTTTATGATCCTGCTGTTTTTACCTTAGTTGTCCATCTATGATTTTTTTTTGGTCTGCCATTGTTTTGTACTGCCGCGCCCACCACCACCATTTCATAATCCCTGCTTTTTTTTACCGTAGTTGTCCTCTATTAATTTTTTTTGGTCTGCCATTGTTTTGTCCTGCCGCGCCCACCACCACCATTTTATGATCCCTGCTCTGTTAACCGTTGGCTGTTAACCGTTGTTGGGCACCATTGTTTTGTCCTCCACCACCCCATTTTATGATCCTACTGTTTCTATGTTGTAGGCTATGTACATTTTATTTAACCATTCTGCCGTTCTCACAAAATTCTTTGTTTATTATAGATGGCCGATAACAAATTTCCTGCATGACTTCATAGAGATGTACCGCTCGATGCCTTGTCTTTGGAAAATAAAGTCGGCGGATTACAGCAACAGCTGAAAAAGAAGGAGGCGTATCAAAAACTGGTGGAGCTTTCCAAAACCATTACCCCAATGAACCAGTGGATGAGTCATCTGTCAAAAAACGATTCAGGCCCTCCGCACAGTTTACAAGAAGGAATGAATAAAGTTGAGAGTTCTAGCAATCTGGAGCCGGGTCTGAAGAGTTTATGTCCCAAATTATGTACTTTGATCTTTTTGCTTTCACGAGGGACCAAGAAGTACCAAACAATGGTTTCCATGTTGGCACCATACCCAGGATGCAGCAGGACTCCCCTGTCGTACATGTAATACCTTTGTTTTTAAAACACATTTGAATGTACATGCCCAAGTGGACTACTTGAAATTTAAAAAATAATTGTAAAATGTAATAAAATAGCAAAATTTTATCCCTTCATGTACTGATAATTTATCTAGTTCAACGGTTGAGGCCTATCCATTTAACATACCATTGAAGGACAGTTAATAACCATTGATACAATCCCTTCTTCACACTTTTTGCTGTATTTGGGTGTTTAGTGTGAAGATAAATTTTTATTTTCTTTGTGATGTAACATTCGTTTTTTGTTCACCGCAGGAACAGAAGAGGCTGGGCTCCACACCTCCGTCAAACACGCCTGAAGAACACAGATGCGTTGGAACAAGAGACGAAACATTTGAGCCACCATCCTCATCTGTCCAGCCGACTTACATTTTCAGGCAGAAAAAGAAAGCCCCCACCTCGGCTACTCAAGAATTTATTGAAATACCAAAAAAGTCCTAACACATCACAGAACCAACCCCATATCACAGGCTTTGCTTACTATGCAAATAGAAGCTACCTACATTGGATCCGATTACAGCGTGTTCATGCTGAAAGACTCATGCTGAGGTGTTGAGTCAAGCGCAACTGGAAAACTTACAGACACGTCTGGTGTCACGGATAACAGCACTACCCGCAGTACTCTTGGCCGCAAAAATCCAGAGCCTCTCGACACAACAATGAGGAGGGGATAGATCAGCCGAACCCAAGCCTTGTCCACCACCTTTTTTTTTATACACGCCAAGGCAACGTGGTAATGACGACGAAACATTTACCAACAGTTTAGTTTGTCAAATATTTTCTAAAGTTTTTTAGTTTCAGTTATTTTAATAAAAATCTTATTTATCTAGTGATTTGTGTCTTTATTCTTGTGTTTGTTATTAATGTCAACAGTATTGTTGACAACTATTAAATGTTTTTTTTATTTCATCAACTTGTATCTACTCGGACACACACGGGGTCATGTAAGTACCACATCAAGGAGTTCCAGCATTTGTTAAAAAAAATAAAAATAAAAAAAAATTCAAAATAATATTTCTTTTAAAGCCGGTCACACTATGCTAAAACCTTATAATAAAAAATAATAACAAATAATACACCACAGCTGCATATATAAACTTAAAATAATATAAATATGTATTTTATAATATTTTTTTTTTCTAAACGTTTTTACAAACTACCAAAAACAAAAAAAAAATTTAATTGACTCCCCCCGTTTGGAGCCAGCCACAAATCTCTCCAGCATCACCCGTGGTCATGCATAGCTGCCATCAGCCGCCTTGTGATGCCAACAGGTCCTGGGCAGTGGGATTTCTGTGGAGGTAATGGTTAAAGTTAACCAGGGAATTCTGTTGCAACATCAACTTAATTACATGTTTGCTGTTTAACACTTACGGTTTTGGGCCGACTGCGCATCACCGAGGAGGCGCTTAACGCCCACCCAGAACCTGTGGCACCACTGGCTAGGGAAACACAGAAAAATAATATATCACACACCCTTACACATTTTAAGACCTAACAATGTTGTCAAACTTGTCGGAAACTTATGTGCGTAAATTACCTGAAGGCAACCTGCATAAATGTCACGGAGTGACGCGGAGAGAATCCTATGGGGATGGGGATGAGACCCCAAAAGTGGAGGGGGTAGCTGCCGGTGAAGGGGTAGCTGGCATGGTGGTGCAGGTGGTGATGGCGTTGCTGCTGGGGATGGTGGTGCAGCTGGTGAGGCAGTGCTGCTGGGATGGTGGTGCTGCAAACAAAAAATACATTGAGTTAAATACTCCTTCTACTAACCCCATCACTGCTGTACTCCCGTCACTGCCTGTAACCCCATCACTACTGGTACTGCCGGTTACTCCCTCACTGCCAGTACTTCCATCCTACTGGTACTGACGGTACTCCCTCACTGCCGTACTTCCGTCACTGCCTGTATCCCATCACTACTGTACTGCCGGTACTCCCGTCACTGCCAGTATTTCCGTCACTGCCTGTAACCCCATCACTACTGGTACTGCCGGTACTTTCCTCACTGCCTGTAACCCCATCACTACTGGTACTGCCGGTATTCCCTCACTGCCAGTACTCCGCACGCCAGACTACCGTCACTGCCTGTAACCCCATCACTACTGGTACTGCTGGATCCCTCACTGCCAGACTTCCTCAATTCCTGTAACCCCCTCACTACTGGTACTCCCGTCACTTGCCTACCCCCACTGCGGGTCATTGAAAAAAGGGGAAACAACCCACAAAACATAACCCTCCAATACCCTCACCAACACTCACCACGGCCTGGAACTGCACACGGATGCTGGCACCTCTCGCTTGAACGGTAGCGAGGTCCCCGCTTCTTCTTATTTGGGGGTGGGTTTCCGCTCCACCCGAACAGGCGTATAGGCCCCCTTGATCCGCCTTTTGTGATCTGGGACGCCAAGAGGGAGCCTGCAATCATAGTCCCATGCACACAGCATTGTATGGATAACGCACCTCAGCGTCTCCCCAGGGATGAACTTACCCTTGCCGCCATTTTTTTATTACCGCATAACGACCCAGGTCGTGACTCACGACTACCGCGACCATTCTTTCGCACTTGCGTACGGGGCCGTTTTTGTCCACTTGCGTGCTCACCCGACGCAAGACGCCACTCCATGCAAAGTGCGGTTCCCAGCATGGTGCCCCTGCTACGCACAGACATGAGACGCCATTGCGATTGCAAAGTGACGGTTTCCCACCATGGGCCCTCCATCACAGACATGAGACCCATTCATCGAAAGTACGGTTCTAAAATAATGACAAAGCTTATGACAGTTACAATGTAAACTTTATTACAAAGTAATTACAGAAATTTAAAAACCTTTTAAAATGGTAAAAATGGCGGTCGTAGCTCACTAAATCTGATGCTGCCAGTAACAGCACCAGGCCCGTTAAAATTGGCACACTTTCTCGGCAGGCCTTCGCTCGTCCTTGCTCCTTCTTGATTACCGTTGAAGGCCGCAATACGGGATCATTTTCACCCATTCTCCACACCACTCACCATTGCTTCCGAGTCCATAAGCCTGGGGGACTGTAAGCAAACAGCATCGCGTTGCCGAAGAAAATTGTCAGCACGCAACAGGCCAAACACCACAGAGTCTAAACTTCCGCTTCATGTTGATTGGAGGTGAAAACCCTGAACAGTTGGCCATTACAGAAGGCATTCTCGACAACGCCCGCGGCCTTGACAGTCTGTAATTAAAAAATATGCCTTTCCTCTGTCAAAGTCTTTTGTGGGTACGGTTTGACAAGATGCCAGAAGGGGAAGGTTCATCGCCCACAAAACAAAGTTAAGGTTGGCGGTGTGTCCATTTGGTTGGCAATGCAGTTCATTGTTTTCAACGTTCACCAAAATATGTGCTCCAAAAGCCCACCGCAAAACCCTTCCGTTCATCCAACATCAACGTTTTAAAAAATTCATAATTGGCATTAACAAGGGCCAGGGATCACTCGAATGCCCTTGATTAAGTAATAGGTCCCTGTTGGCTGGTTGGGGGTGATCCGCCAGTTTGCCATCCAAGGCCCACCACAGTTTGGGAAATCCAATAAGTTCAAAATCATTCCGCCACGGATTTTGGAAAAGGCATGTCTTCGTAAGCGCAACAATGGCGTTGCAGTCTTGGAATTAATACCTAAGAGCGATCGAGAAACAGCAGCAAAAAATTGCAAGTCTTTCATTGAACGTCCGGTTGCTAAGAAACGCAGCGTTACTGCCAAAACGTTCCTCGCTGAAACAGCTGCACGATCCGTGTATCCGCCTTTCAATAGTGGCCTCACACATTCCGTAGGACTTAAAATGAACCTCGCTCCTAGATAATTTTGGAAATCCTGCGGATTTTCTCCTGCAACTCCCTCACTAATGCATTGGTTAATTTGACCTTGCTCCAGCCATTCCTGGTCCACATGCGACGCTTTCATTTGACCCCTCTTCCCACCCGGCCCTTCTTGTCGATCTCCTCCCATCAGTAATGCGCTGCCACCCAAACACACCTCCGTGGTGGGTCAGTTCATTAGTGCAACCGCCCGGTAAAAAAATTAATTAATAAAGTTCTAAAAAATAAAGAATTTTTCTTGTTAACATTGCAGGGTGGGCCGACAATAAAAAAAAAAATCCCGACAAACCGTTGTATATATATAGGAGGTAACAGACAAAAAGTAAACACACAAAACATCACAAAAAATATGTACCTTGCAAGGGAAATCAAATATCCAGAAGGTATAAATGGCAAAGAAAGCGCTGTGCGACGACAGGACGCAAAACCCCAAAAACAAGAAGGTATAAATGGCAAAGGTGAAGCCTGTACGACTGACAGGATCGCAAAAACCCCCACACACGATAGAACCCGCAACAACCACAAGGGACTAAACGTTTTGGGGTCCACAAAGCGCCTGGAACAATGGATGGGGGCGAGTTTTCTGTTTTCTTTTTTTGCTGAGGTGATGTGGCCACCAATCAGAGCGAGGGGCGTTTTTTAAAACCTATCCCCCCCGTCCTGACTATGATCGCCAACGAGGTCGCTCGCTTCATAAAGGGTGTCAAACCAGCGATCAGGCTCACCAGCCTAACCCAATGACAAAACGGCCCAGAGCTTCGGCACATCACGACATCACAGAGGAGCCCATCGCTGCTACAGTCACACACAGCGCGTCCTGCGATTCGTGCTCGTCATAAAATCAGTGTTGCTTAACGAAATCGCTAGCAATCTCGCCAGTTGACATACCTTAACAACCTTCCCAGCACTTCAATCATTAGTAAGAGTGAAAGGTCTAGTAGAAATGATGACGGATGGGAAGATTGTATTTCAATGGAGATCTAAAGTAAATCCCCTTAATAAGAGTGTGAATGCCATTGCAAAAATGCAACGCCGGTTTCAATTTATATTTATTTTAATTTTTTTTCCATATTTTTTTGATTTTAAAAGTATTACAGCAAATTTTCAATCATACAAGTCATAAGTAACAATTGAAATGACTACCAAAACCAATAAAAGAATTAAGGAACATTACCCCAATAAGTCATACAAATTTAAAGATGTCAAACTTGTCACACAAGTACAAATATTCATAAATTCCCCCGGCACCCTCCCCCCCCTCCCCCAACATTAAACCCCTAAACTTTCCTGATTCAAGACAACATCAAAAATTTTTTAAGAAAAGATCATGTCCACAATTTTCTGAAGAAGTCCATTGATTATTTTTCAAATTTGCCTTAGTTTGTCCCTTGTCTTGAGTCAGAGATGGAGAAAAATACCATTGGTTAAAAATTTCCCGGTCAATTTCTCTTTTTTTTCAGGGTTCTACCAGTCCAATTCGAAAAATGTACATTATTTTAAATAAATAGAGATTTGGTGGTGGCAATGGATCCAGCCAGGTTCAGTAACTTTTCCTGGCAGCTGAGGCCCATATTTTTCTCCTTAACATGTTTGGGGAATTTTTTTTGAGAGCTATCAAGATATTAAATATTGCCCATTGCATAAGAGAAGACTATCACCCAAATTCTGTAGTTCGCAGAATAGATTGCCTAATTTTTGCACTTTGGGGCATCCCCACATGTGATGAAATATGTCTGTGTTTCCTGCCCCCACATTTGAAATTAAAATGCCCCTGGAACATCCCAACTTAATATGGGGGTAATAAAGCCTTGAAGGATAATAGAGACATGTCTGCATAACTGCGGAGTGGATCACCTTCCATTGCAACAAGTGGCGTTAAGATTTCCCCAACGTGATGTTCGTATATCATTGACCCACGTGCTGGCCTGTCTTTTTGCCTCCATGACCCAGCTTAACAAAGTTTATAAACGCGCTTGCGAGGCTTCTGCACCTGCGGTCCTAAGGAAGCCCCAAAGCGTTTCCTCCCTCTTTCTCCACCCCCAGCAGCCCACTTTTCAAGATTAAACTCCTTGCTTGAAGAAAAAGGAAGGGGCCTGTTCACAAATGCTGAAACGCCGTGTGCTTGTCAAATGAGCAAGAAAAACTATCTCTAATAGGTCAACTCCGGATGCAACCCTCCCAGCCACTCAATATAGGATAAGGGGGGGTTTACCTCCTATAAAGCCCGGGTTACCTAGAAAGGGCATAAAGGGAGAAGATCACCTCCAAATGACATAGTTTCCACATTTCCTCCACTCTGTATAGTTTGCCAAAAGGTGGGGGTTTTATTTCGCAATAAAGTTCCGTAGTCATATGTATAATGTGGTAAGGGGACATTGGACTTAATTTGTTGGCTAATATACGTTGTGAAATGTAATACCTCCAACCAGTCAATGGCATCAAATTTGCTGCTAGATTGTACTTTGCAATGTGGGAAATTGAGCCCCCTCCTCCCTTTGGGGCTTGATTTGATTAGACCTATGCGTGTCCTTTTTTTCTCCCCCAAATAAAATTCCTAAAAGACGTTTTTGAGTATTAACATCAGTGCTACAGCAAAATAGGAAGTGACGGAGAATTACAATATTTTTGGAAAAAATTTCATCTTAATTAAGTGGCATTTTCCCGAAAGGACAAAGTAAAATGTTTCCAAGAGTTTATAGGTTAGATATGGCGTGATTAGGTCTAATATTAATGTGATAAGGAAAACCCCGATCGCCGGGAGGTGGAACGCCCCCAAATATTTAATAGATCATGTGCTCCATTGGAAAGGAAGTGTCGCTTATTTAATTTTCCTTGCCAAACGAGCCCGGGCCTCTGTTTATTATAATTTATTTTAAAGCCTGAGATTTCCAAAATATTTAGGGCCCCATGATAACCGGCATTGCCGCATTGGGGTTTGGAGATGAAAAAGGGTATATTGTCGGCAAATGCCGCAATTTTGGAATGGAGCCTCCCTATCCTCTGAATATTAAAGAATTTTGGGGGAGTTTAAGTAAAGGATCTAAAGCTATTTAAAAATAAGGAACAAGGGGCAGCCCTGATGCGTTCCTTCTGGATTTTAAATGTGGAAGAGAGTAAACCATTTATGCCCCTGGACACCGGATTTTATATAATAACTTTATCGCCTCACAAAACCAGGGCCAAAGTTTCTAAACCCAGGATGTCTAGGAGATGGTCCCCCTCAACCCGTCAAAACGCCTTGTCGGCTCCAGGCTAACCACAATAACTCTAAACAACCATTAGATTTCCGTAAGAGATGGCCCCCCAAGGCCGTCCGTATTTGATTTATGATTTCCCATGGACAACCCAATTTGTTGAGGCAATATCAGGTTGGGGATTATTTTTGCACCATTACTAAATTTTTGTTAAAATTAAAGTCAATTTAAAAGGGAATTGGTCTTAACCCCTTCCACAATGAAGGGTCTTTACCCGGTTTAGGGACACTATTAATTTCTTCATTGAAACGGTCCGGGAGGGCCCCCCTAACGCACCATTCTGAAAAAAACTTCACAAAGATGTTCCCTATACTGCCTCCCAAAATTTATTAAAATTCATTACTGTACCCACAGGGCCAGGAATTTAGAGAGTTCAGAGACTGATAGTTTGGATACTTCTGAAGGGGATATGGAGATTAAGGATTTCCCTATGTTCTCCGTTAGAAAGGGGGCCACCTCTGATTGCAAAAGTAAGAATACGTCCCCCTCCCCTCTTCTCTCTTTGTACAGGGAACCAAAAAATATCTAAATTCCCAACATCGTCTTCTCTATCAACACTCTGCCCTTTTGGACCGAATTTGTGAATCCTTGTGCCTTTCTATAGGTTTGGTGAAGATGCAAAATTTATGGGTTTTTGCCCACTTAAAAATTTTGTTTTGGAGATCAATTCATATTCCCATTCATGACGAGGTATCCGCCGATTCTTTTGCCTCGGATATTGTTTTTTTTTCGTGAGGGGGAATTATTAAATTTAAACTTTTTAATCAAGGTTAAAGTCTTTGAGCTGCAGGGTCCGCCCCGAATTTTTTTTTTTTTATGACAAATATGCAATTATTTGCCCTCTCCACCCTTTAAGGTATTCCAGAAAAGAATTGGTGTTTACAATGTATTTGGTTACGATTTGTAACCCATAAATTGTATGAATTTTTGAATCTCTGTTAAAAATATGACGGGAACCTCCATTTCTATGAAAATAATTGGTTTATTTAATTTTAGGTTGAACTTATTGATGCGGATCTAATTGTATTCCAAATTTTGTTTGTTACTTTTGGCATAATGAGGGGTTCAACAACCATAATCAATTCAGCATGGGGTTATGAACATGTAAAAGTGGGGAAATCCCTCAACAAGAGTTTGCCTTCCATATGTCCAGCAACCCAAGGATCTAAAAGAGTTTGATTAGTCTCCCTGTTTTAATGGGGGATTGAGAATTAACCTACCACTCGATTCGTGCACCCATTAAACGCCTCTATAATCATATTGGAGGGGTCCCATCCTGCATTTTTTTTAGACTTAGCCCTGGAAGAAGGATCCTGAATTTTGCGCCAAATTTAATGACACTGTAAGTTGTCCCTCTAAAACCACTTAACGCAAACAAACCTCCCCCAAGATCTTCAGCACATCCACTATTTCATGGTCAACATTTTTTGTTTATCAGAAGCACACCCTCTGCTTTTGGTTAAAGGAGGTTTCCGCACCACCGTAAATTTTTGCTGGAAAATCCCGGGTGGTTACCCTACCCATGTGTCCCTCAAAAGTACAATAGAAAATTTTTTTGATGTAAATAATGTAAAATTTTTTCCCTTTACCGGGGAATTCAGGCATTGAATTCAAAGCACCAAAGGAGAATGTCTAGCTGACATTTTTTGCCTGTTAATATCCACCATTAACCCCACCTGGGGAAAAATATAAATAAATGTTACCAATGTGGATCCCAGCCATCCCAGCGATGGCATTAGAACCCTGATTATTGTTATCGAAAACCGAATGCAAGATTTCTCCCCAATAAACCCCCCTCCCCAAAATTTATCTGTGTGCCAATTCAACATTTCCCCCAAAAACCCCACCCAACTTTAATGCGAGGGAAAAAACCGCAAAAACACCAACATAACAAACAATGTCATTGCACACCTTAGTGATTTTGATATGTCACTCAGTAACCATTAGAACTTGCTCTGGCGAGAATTTCTCGACAACCTCTAGGCCTTTACCGGGTCGTCAATGACCCATTTTTCCAGATAGATTGAACGTAGTATTGCGGATATTTGGCCGGAACCTAATATTTTTGTCACCAGCACTTACCCCAAAGGGGTTTAAGGCCCTACGTCTGGTTCGTCACCATGGCCAATAGTCCTAAAATCAAACTTTTCCCTTCATAGGACAGAGGTTTTTTCCTGTAGGCAGTAAAAAACGAATTTTATCTTGAAAGTCAAAGGACCTTGAAACACCGGTCTGGGTTATCATTGACTTTCCCCTCTTGGACCATTCTTGTCCTCTCAACTGCCATTGACCAGATGTTAGTTAAGTCCAACACCGGCAGCCATTCAGAGTTAATTTAGCAATTCAAAGTATTACTCAGTTACCCCATCATTTCAAAGTTATTACGCTGGACGATTTTCCAGGTGTTCATTTTTGGATTGAAGCTCGTGACTGCTTTCTCTTTCCTTAGATTTGCATTTCCTTGGTAACCTCCTCCAATCAAGATACTTTTCACCTCCATCCAGACATCCCTGATATTAACTTGTGATATTATAGAATCAATTGAAGTTTGAAGAGTGGCGAATCTAAGTCTATTTCGGGATGAGGCGTTCCATGTGGCACTGCATTGAATGAGAAGTCCGCTACTTTATCAAGGTGGATTTAGGCGATGCGACTTTTGGTTTCGGATAGAAGCTCGGCCCTTTAGTTTGTTTGCCCACAAATTTATCCATCCAGTGACATTGGTGAAAAGATAGAGGGGTGATGTCTCAACAAAAACGTTCAATTTAATCCGCTTTAACATGTAGTTCTATTTGAAATTATACCAGCTGTCCCCGGGCCCGTATACGTGTGGGCGGTCCAGACGCCTGGAGTCTCCCGAGGAGCCTGGGGAGTACCCACAAACAATCCCCCCATATTCCCCCCTTATAACGGGCACCGGTCCGCCACACGGTAGCCCGGGTTATCCCTTTGATCCCACCGCTCACCCAAATGTGGTGAAAGGGGTGCACACACACACGCCGCGCCGCCGACCCATAAACGCAGGGATTTATAATTATCCCCCTTCCACTTAAAATTTTTTTCAGCTCTCTGGCCCCCCCTTACCCTCAGGTCAGTCAGGAACTGCACCTAGGTAATCAGTCGCCAACGGGTACTTGGAGTTCTGGCTATTGGGCACGCGCAGTAGGGATTATAATTACTCCACCCACCCGGGGGAATACACTTATAAAACCCGCTCCGTCACCGCCAACGCCACCCATAGGTCAACACTTACACCCCTTCTTTTTAGCTGCCACCCTACGGCTTTTGAGAACATTTATCAAGGGTCCGTAGCAACCCCAAAACAGTACGTGTGCTTCACAAGCAAATTCATTTATAAGCAAAAAACAAACTAATAAATTTATTGGTTTATTCCAAAAAAATGGCAGTCATACAAATAAAAAAAGGATGTAACAACGAGGCAATATATTATGTACAATATGGTTACAGAAAATAAAAATAGATTAAAGATGGAAGATCAACTTACAGTTCTTAGATCAAGTAGGCAAGCCATCGTCGGGGTGGGAGGACCATCACTGCATCACGGCTGCATTATCGGTGCCAGGCAGATCTAGCAAATACCTCCCCTCCCTTTTAAGACCTGTGGCCCTGACATCATAAACGGGTGGATTACCGGGTCCCCTCTTGCTGAAAGGTATGTTGAGTTCTGAAAGATTTCAGGAGATAACTCTCCAAACCTCGCAGAAGAACGGCAGACCTATCAATGTCTTACTTTGAAATACGGTTCAAATGAGCCCAACCGGTGGCTATTTATAGGGCATCCAAATTCCATTTCGGGTTTTTGGATTAGGGTTTACCATACCACTTACCGTTGCCTGTCCGCGCATGTTTCACAACATACTTTCGTGTTTCTAGCGGACCCTCCCACCGTGTTTATAACCAAAACCGAATGGAGTCCCAAGAGCTGCTAGGGTAAAACAGCACAACGTTTGCTGACAATGGGACCCCTGCTTTGAAGCGGGGGAAAATCTGCACGGCACTCACATTACATGCCTGAGTGAAGGCTGGGAGGGGTTGGGAAAGTATGAGGCTGCCAGAGAAGGAGGGGGGCTTTGCTTTGGGGCTTTAGTTCGCCAGCACAAGACAGGGTTACAGTATTATCACACCTCCCCCTCTTAGACGCACGGAGGCTACCTTTTAATCCGACATCCACCTCAGCGGGTTCGCCACTCGTGAAAACCCATCGGCATTCCCATATCACTAACCTTTTGTGTTGTACGGCAAAATCAACGCTGCAGGGCAAGGGTCCAGCGTAGCAACCTACCATTGGTTCCGGACACTGTGTGCACCACTCAGAGGGTTGTGGTCGTGACCACCTTGAGGGTGCCCCTACAGGATGGCTCAAAAATTCAGTCCCAGACCATGGCCAGCACTCCTTCTCGATGGTGGAGTAGCCCCCTTCCCTTGGCAGAATTTCCGGCTCAGTACAACACGGGGTCTCCTTTCCCCAATCAACCGGTAGTACAGCACCGAGGCCAAAATTTCGCTGGCATCATCTGTCCAGAAGGGCCGAGCTGTCACGGCTCTCAACACTGGAGAGCTGCACAGGGCTGTTTCAAAGCTCGGAATGCCCGCCTCAACCATCTGTCCAGTTGACGTTTGGGGTAGACCGCCCTTGGAGTCCGTCAAGGGTTTTCAATGGCGCATATTCGGGTACGAAATGCCTATAGTACCCTGCATGCCCAGGGACTTCACCTGCTTTTTGGTCCGGGGGGGCCAGGACACGATCGCGCCACTTTCTCCTTGGATATTAACCCCCACCTAAACCCTTTGCCCAGGTAGGGACCTCCCTCATGCCCACGGCATTTTCCCGCTTTGCCACCTGCCTGGTGAATACGCTTGAGCACCTCCTGGAATGGAAGGTTTCCTCCAGTGGAACGAAGACGGCAATTCTCCAGGTACGCCACAGCGTATCCCCCGTCCCGAAGCAGGTGGTTGACCATCCCGAAAAGTGGCAGGGGCATTCTTCAGCCGAAAGGCATGACCGGACCGTACAGTCCAAAAGGGGTGATAAAGGCAGATTTCTCCTCGCCGCGGGCTCAGGGGAATCTCAGTATCCCCGGCTCAAATCCATGATGGATATTACTTGGCTTCGCCAACCGCTCCACAATCCCGATGCGTGGCATTGGGTGCCATAGAGGAGTGAGGCTTGACCCCCTGTATCCACCAAAACCGGGTGGTCCATCCTTTTTTGGCACAGAATACAGGTGAGGCCCAACGCGCTTTTGACGGCCGGAATCACCCCCAGTGCAACACTCATGGATCTCCTGGCGCATAAATCTGCTGCACCCCTCAAGATCCGTAAGGTGTCCGCCGTAATGGGGCATGACCCCGGTGTCCACCTCGTGATGCCAACTTGGTCCTTCCGGTCTTTGTGAACTCGGCCCGGAAGGGTTCCAGAGTGGTCACAACGCAACCGCTGGGAACGGTTAGGAGGCATTTACCTCCATGTCCTCAATGGACCCATTCCTGGGCTTGGGCCACAGTCCAGGAGGGGATCCTTTCCCCCCTTTGGGCAGATTGCAGACCATAGGACCAGGCTTCCGTTCGTGAGGGCCTTCACCATGTTGACGTGAAAGGCCTTGCGCCTACCCCGGTGTGGCAAGCGTACCACGTAGGGGGCTGGGTTGAGCTGTTGGGCACGACGTAGGGCCTTCCCAGCCCGAAGCTTATCCTTTGTACGGGACCAGCCCCCAAAACCTTTTGACCCACCTGGTAGGTCCCCTCCCGGGCGTTTGGTCGTCCCAAAGGGGCTTCTTGTCAGTGAGCCTGCTCATGTTGCATGCACCAAGCTTAAGGTCTGCTCTTGTCGCGAAGCGCTGACATAACCACGATGGACACTTCCGTGGGGTTTGGCCACCTTCCCAGGATTCTCTTACAACCCAAGGGGGCCCCGGGGCTCGCCTACCAACAGGAGCTCGAAGGGGGAAACCCCGCGAGGCCTCGGGACTTCTCTGTAGCAAATAGCAGGTGTGGGGAGGTACCGCTCCCAAACGCGCCCGGGTCTCAAACCCGCTGCGGAGCATCTGTTTGAGGGTACCGTTAAAGCGCTCCACAAACCATTGGTCTGGGGTATACCACTGATACCATACCCACCTGCATTTTGCTGCAGAGACCTTATTAGGCGAGACATAAATTGGGTCCCTTGATCGGTAGCATCTCCCTGGAAATCCTACCCGTGAAAAGATGGTCACCAGTGATCTGCACCTTACTGCCCATTGAGGACAGAGCTACCGCCTCCGGTACCGGAGCGAAGTTAACCACATCAGGATTATTGCTTTCCAGAGCGCGGGGACGGCCAGCGGGCCCCAATGTCCACCGCGATCCCTGGAAAGGCTCCTCTATACTGGCAACGGGACAGGGAGCCTTAAACAGGCCCCGCCTTCCCCACTCTTTGACAGGTGATACAGACGGCAGTTTTCACATCTTCCCCATCTTGGGCCCCAATAGAAGTTTTGAGAACAGCCGTGCCTTAGTTTTCTAATCCCCAATTCACAAGTGGAATCTCATGGGCAATCCTTAACAACTCACCTCGGAATGGTGCGGGACGACCAGATGTTTTCCCTCAACCACTTTTTTGGGAGTTCTCCCGGGACTGTCTCCCACAACCTTCCCTCTTTCCCAGAACACCCTCTCCTTTTCAGTCACGGAGGTGGGCGTTCGGCGAGGTGCCCAACTCCAGGCTCGCACGAGTGCAAGCACCTGGAACTCCGGCTGGAGGCAGCCAGAATGACGTCGGGGGGCCTTCCCACTGGACCCTCTGGGACCGGCCTGGGTCCACCTCTGGTTCAGTCTCTCCTGTAGCGGAGGGAGGGGCCAGATGGCAGGG